>JARGYA010000526.1:0-88713 GCA_029204335.1 Mycena vulgaris
GTTGAAGGTCGGGGAGAAACCGCCACGCGGGAGGAGATCGTGGAAAAGGTAGTCCAGCGTTCTCTGCGGCTGGTGAGGCGACCGAAGGGTTTAGAGCGGGTGAAAAGCGCACCTTGAGAACGAGCGGTGGACGGAGATCAGACGGCAACGTCTTGTCTCCCGCTGCACGCTCGTACATCTTCACCGCGCGTTGGTGATTGACGCGTTTAGTGCCAGGGATCTATGTTACGCGAGGGATGAACTGGGTGAAATTGGCGTAGTGAGAACAGACACACCGTCTCCCATTCAAAAAGATTGTTCTCCCTCTCCCTGCGGTATCGCTCGAAGCGCGGGCACATGTCCATGCAAGTACCAACAATTGAGATGGCGTCTTCGAGCCGTTTGGGGACGAGGGGATCATCCATTTTCCCTTGCGCAATGGCCGTTTTGCGCTCTACTTCTCGCTGCTTCACCAACTGGAGAAAATATGATCAATGCGGAATAATTAGGAATGCCAGAGATATGTCGCGAGCCAACGCGACATGAGACTACCACGCAACAAAAATTCTGGGAGAAGGATAGTGGCTCTGAGTAAAGGAACGTACCTCCTGGTAGAACTTTTCGCGT
Source organism: Mycena vulgaris (assembly GCA_029204335.1). NCBI lineage: Eukaryota > Fungi > Basidiomycota > Agaricomycetes > Agaricales > Mycenaceae > Mycena > Mycena vulgaris. Next base: position 607 of record JARGYA010000526.1, read on the forward strand.
TCTTCCGGAGTCTCGAGAACCGGGTCATTGAATACAGGCATCGGGGCTGCTGGCTCTGCCATGGGCGCTGAAGGGGTGGCGGTGCGGGAGACAGTCTGGAGGTGGACGCCGTTTGTCCTTGGGGGGTGTGCAAGGCCCCCACCGCGTCCGCGACCGTGATCACGCCTCTCCGCGTCGGGGTGGCCCGGGGTAGCGCTCGGTGAGCGGGAAGGCTGCTCAACGCCGGCAGCAAGCCACTGCTTGTTGCGGCCGCCACGTCGTGCACCGAAGTCGTTGGTGTGCATCCCCCTGGCTGGACGCGGATGCGCAGGAATCTCCATCCACGCTGGTACAAGGCAAAGGTGAAAGGTGCAGCGAAACAAGGCAAAACACCATCAATTCGCATCATGTAACACTCGGGTGTTTACGTCAGACCTTCCGAACTCGACCGAGTTCAACTTGAACAGTTTGAACCTATAAAATGCGCCACTCCTCTCTGGACGTCCTCACCACTCAGACCGGAGCAAGAAGCCGTCTCCTCCACGCTCTTGAAACTGATTGCGATCCTCCCTGGTCAGTGCAAGACTTGCGACGCAATGATTCGCGACGCTTCGCTGCCATACCTCGCCCCCGATGGACCGGCGACAGATGAAATGGCTTCCTCACGTTCTGATGCATTGGTCCACCCCCACAATAATAGGAAATGGAATCTCCTCACTTCATCGCCTGTAGGCCACCCGAGTTGGGATCCGGGGGCGTGGTCTGTGAAAGGTAGTGCAGTGAGTAACACCTGTCTCGACGTTGTTTGTGATAATCAATGGTATCGCTTGGCTTCCAGCGCGCAATGTATCCTCCTCTCACGTGTGCGTTGAGTTTCTGTTGAGTTTCTGAATTTCAGGAGCGAATAGGAAAAGCATACTGAGATTTGCTCTCGAAATTCTCCCTCCCAATTCGCGGTACGCCGTCTCTAAATTGATCGAAAAGCCCAAAGGGAAAGGCTCGTCCCCCAAAAACGCTTTTTTTGAACGCCAGCGGACCGGACCGTGTTTGATGAACCGTGGGACAATAGACTTATTGGGGATGTGAGCTGGAGTTTCAACCCACGACTCCCGGGAGGTTAGGCTTGGGTTAGGTCGTCGGTCAGGCACAAGGATCAATGGATGTCTGCAATTCAATGGATACGAATTTTGACAGCGGTCATTTGACTCTGGCGTTGGACGGCTCGGACCAGCGTTCGTTTACCATTCAACCACTTGCCACTGGTGGCCGTTCAAGTTCAACCTTTACAGGAGCCTACTGCGTAAGGCTTGCGAGACTCGTACCTTCATACCTGAAAATCCAAGCACTTCCGTTATGGAGTCCACCTTTTATCTCCATGGTTGGCCCTTACGACATTTAGCTTGGCTCAATTGGCAAGCATCTGGCTTTTCATAAAAGCGGATTTATTATTGCTGCGTCTCCCACTCTTGTCCATTTCTCGCCGCTGACATGACATTGCTACATCCGACCTTCCAGGTCGTCGGTCGATATTGAAACCCGCGTACCTCAGATGCCAGCTCCCGCGTCGGATGTGTGTCTCTGCCAAGCCAACTAACTCATTACCTCCGGTTTCCGCCCTTCTCCTTGCACAGTTTACATCTTAAACATTCGTGGTATCTGCTAAGCTGCGTTGCTCCGTGTCTTGGCCCTCAACTTGCCTCGGCATACCCACATCTCCTCTTGCATATTCATTTACTCATGTTAAACATATGAGTCCTAGCATGTCACCGGATGTAAAGGCGTGTCAACTAATGAAATGCCTGGTGCATATCACTCCATTTCGGACCAGCTATTCAGTCAGGACCAACGCCGCAACCCCGCGACCTTCATTCCGAAATGTATAAAAGACCCGCAAATGCTGGAAAGTAATACAACCCAGTAAAAATCTTCCCCCAAACCCACAACCCAACACCCACACCCCCTCCTCTTCCTAACGCCCAATGCACGCCTTCAAATTTGCATCCCTTTCCGCCATCTTCCTGCTTGCCCTCGTGCAGGGCGTTGTCTCGCAGGACGACGGTGACCTTGTGCCTCTGGGCGGAGAATGTAAGTGCCATAATCTCGTTTCCTGTCCCACCTGCTGAAGTTGCGTGTTATCTTAGGTGGAAGCTTCATCGGCACTGTGCGTATGCTTATATCTATCCTGAAAATTTCGTGTTGCTCACCTGCGTTACTCGACGTTCCAAAAGAAACCTGTAAGTCCTTTCGCATCATCCTTAGTCGTGCGCTGATGGAACCGTCGTTGTGCAGGTGCCTACGGAAAATGCTGCTATCTCTTCCCCGACTACGGCGTGTAAGCTGACTATTCATTGCCTCCAGGGTTTGGCTGACATTTCTGTTCCCAGCTGCCTGCGCAGATGCCCCAAGACAAAGGCCTAATTATCATACAGTGGATGTTAATATGTATAAAAATGTGTCGACCTGTACTAGGATGAATGAATTAAGATGATGCTAATAATATGAAGGGAATGAATTATAGGAATGCAAGTGTAGTGCACACAAGACAAACACACCACGAAGCGAGGAATCCTCTGAAGTCGACTGATATCTCATTCCATCGAGCCCTAACATCTCTTCGCAGAATGGGAATTTACGGCTGTGTTTCAGGGTCTTACTGCTGCCAGCGTGCCTCTGTTAATGATCTTTTGCGTCTTTAGATGGCCATAATAGGGTGTTTCAGAATTAGAATTTTGAGCCCAACTTGAGCCCCAACTTCGACCCCAACTTGACCCCAACTTGACCCCAACTTGAGCCAAGTTGAGGTACAAGTTGAAGCTTTGTTCGTGAAACACCTAAGCAGATTTTTCTGCCTTAACTCCGAAGTTGAGGTAAACTCGGAGCTTCGCGTATCATGAAAGATGTGATCCAGGCCTGAGAACCGGATTAGCCGAAGTTGGGGCACGAAGTTGGGGCACAAGTTGGGGTCGAAGTTGGATGTCAAGTTGTGGTCCTATCCACAACTTGACATCCAACTTCGATTTCGTGCCCCAACTTCGACCCCAACTTCCGGCAAGTTGGGGGTCGAAGTTGGGGCTCAAGTTTGGGCTCGAAATTCTAATTCTGAAACACCCTAATCTGTTTACAGACATTTGATAGGCCTGCGATGGAGATACGGGTTGCAGTCGTTGAACCGGAGGCTCCAGAATGCAACAAGACAACCGGCGGCTCGAACTGAAGGATAAATGCCGGAGATTCGATTCTTTGTCGTTGGTGGCGGGACCGAATCACATGAAAGTGGTTGCTTGAACTTGCTTCGTCTCAAGAAAAGTGGAGTACACTTTTGGCGTGGAGATCTCAAGGCCAGCAAGGAATGTGCCGCGAGTAACCTACCCGAATGCGACCAAAAATCACAAGGATCCAGGAACCGGAAGTGAGCTGAGCACGGGAGCGCGTCCCCATGGGGAGTCGGACAGTGTAACCTGAAGCCGCCACAAACGGTGGTGATGGTATTAGAATCAATGACATTGGTAGGAAAAAGAAACGCGCTGTAGCGGGGCATCAAATTGATGGCTTCCATGATCGACGCGCCGCTGCCAGTGAAGTCCTCACAAAGTGGTTCACAAGTAATTCCACGGCTTGGCCTTGACGCGGACGGTACGAAAAGGGAACTATCGAAAGGTGGATGGACAATGGTCGACGTGACACGCCAATCGCCAGTTGCCACTCCCAGCATTCCCCACCGTGACATCGATGAGCACCCTGCAGCCGAACAGCCCTTTGCCGCTGAACCCTTTCCAAAGGACCCAAAGTTCGCATTCCGCGTATAACAATGTCCTCAATGCAGAACAAGAGGCCGTCGCCGCCCAGAATCCAGACAACATCCGGAACGCGAGAATCGTTGGCTATACCATCCTCAATGCCCCTGACCACCAAGCGATCGTATTAGAGGCTCTGGAGAACAACACGCCGAGTTCTATTTACATATTGGGGGAGAAGTACCTCAATTTCTTTATTCAACCATGTATGTCTATCGATTTCCTCACTGATTCTTCTCTTATTACTCTTGTGGCGCAAGTTAAAAGAATCGAGGATCTGCAATTTCGCAACCCAGCGAAATCTTAACGCCGCTATACATACAAAACGAGATCCAATTGAGGGCTTGAAGAGGCTCTCCCTTCCACCGACCACAAGACAGCAAAACGCCATGTCTGGACTTCTGCATTGAAGCCCATCGCAATTTCTCTAATTTCTAGTACCAGGCACTTCTACGCGATCAATTTAAGTGCATCTTAACGGGCAGATACGACAAATCGGAAACGAGCAAGTCACCGGAACTGACAGCAAAAGCACGAGCGGAGGGAGCCCGAGCTCTCACCACGAACTGCGCACATATCTTCCCAGTATCCATCAACGCTTCTAAACCCTCGCTGGTTCGTTCCTCCCAATCTTCATAATCGTGTCCCTCATTATGCATCATGCTCGTTAGGTCGTCCACTCTGCGACCGTTTGGCAGGTGTTGAAGATGGTTGGAGGCCTCGACAACGACCTCGTCGAAAGCCTGAATGGCAGTGGTATCAACCAACTCGGCAATGTACTCACACTCGCACTTCAATTGCATGATTTTCTGGGCACACTAGAGTTATGGCTAGAGAGAGTTGAGGTGCCTTCTTTTTTGAGACTTGTGAACCCGGAAATTAAATTCTTGAACTAGGGTACGGAGAACAAATATCATGTATGCTATCCAACGACCGGCATCCTCGATCTCGACTATCTCCCGAAAACCATTACTCTCCAGACGCCGACCAACTTTACCCTCCCACGGCCCAAATTGCTCGCTGTCCACGCGACCGCATGTCGTGTTGCGCATCTTTCGGGAGCTGCCGAATATTTGGAGATGAGAGAGGGCGAGGATGAGGATGAAGTACCTTTTGTTCGGCTGACTTTACTTTGAAATTAGATAGCAGACTGCAGCGTATTTTTGGCTTTCTGTAGAGTTTATACTAGTCGATCTTCACAGTTTCACCGCCAAGCTCGATGTCCCAATCAACATGTGCGGGGCTGCTTCGCAGCGGCTTGGTGGGCGGGCTGTCCGCCGGTCCGCTCCCACCGCCCGTGCTCCCTGGTATCCCGCAGGCAGCCGACGCCTCGCCCGACCCGTGGCACAACATTTTCCGCTACCCCCACCAGCACCCACCGGGCGGTGGCGAGCCGCCGTCGGTCGAGGACATGGGCATGCTTGATGCGGAGGACGACGGCGTGTACCCATGCACGAGATCTGGGATGGCGTGTGCACGTCCTGCCAGCGCGTGTACCCGGGGCACGGCGCGCACGACGAGATGGACGGGCATGTTCGACGACGACAGCGACGTTTTTAGATGGGTACACTTTTGGCGTGGAGATCCCAAGGCCAGCAAAGGAAATATGCCGCGAGTAACCTACCCGAATGAGACCGAGAATCACAAGGAACCAGGAACCAGAAGGTGAAACTGAGCACGGGGGCGCGTCCCCAAGAATTAATTAGAAGCACGTGATGGATAAATTTGCAAGGCGCGCAGTCGAGGCCGCGAGGCTGGCTGAGTCCAAGATACGACGAGAACCCTCCTCCTGGCAGGGATATTCTGATTCTAGGCCCTGAATAATTATTTGCAGGGAGTGGAGCATTGACCGGAACAGATCGTCGCGGGTGACGCGACGGGGTCGGAGTTTGAAATGACCTCCCCAAAGAATTGAAGTGTGGATATATATGCCGTGGGGTCTGAGGTTAGGTCTTTATCCGCAACCACCATGTCCTCTGTCTACCCCCGCAGGTCGTCCCCGCCAACCGAGGCTCCCCCCGTCGTGATCCCCGACGTCGAGAACTACGTCTCCCACACCCTCAAGACGACAAAGCCGCTCCCCCCGATTACCTGGGACAACTTTCTTTCGGAGCTCAACTGGCTCAATGTCGCCATTCTCACCCTCACCCCGGTCGTGAGCATCATCGGCGCATACCACACGAAGCTGCGCTGGGAGACGGCCGTGTTCTCCGTCTTTTACTATTTTACACGGGTCTCGGTGAGTTTTGGGCTTATTTCCTGACAAGTACCCTCTCTTACCCCTCCAGGTATCACTGCGGGGTACCATCGTCTGTGGGCGCACCGCAGCTATAATGCGGGCAAGTTCCTTCAGTACTTCCTCGCCATTTCCGGCGCCGGCGCGGTCGAGGGCTCAATCAAGTGGTGGTCGCGTGGCCACCGCGCCCACCACCGCTACACCGACACCGAGCTCGACCCGTACAACGCGGGCGAGGGCTTCTGGTACTCCCACATGGGCTGGATGCTCGTCAAGCCCCGCCGCAAGCCCGGTGTCGCCGACGTTAGCGACTTGTCCAAGAATGAGGTCGTCCGCTGGCAACACAGGCACTACATCCTCCTCATCCTGGTCATGTCCTTCGTCGTCCCCACCGTCATCCCGTGGCTCTGCTGGGGTGACGCCCGTGGCGGCTACGTCTACGCCGGCTTCGTCCGGCTCTGCTTCGTCCACCACTCGACCTTTTGCGTAAACTCGCTTGCCCACTGGCTCGGCGAGTCGCCGTTCGATGATAAGCACTCGCCGCGCGACCACCTCATCACCGCCCTCTGCACCATTGGCGAGGGGTACCACAACTTCCACCACCAGTTCCCGATGGACTACAGGAACGCGATAAAGTGGTACCAGTATGACCCGACAAAGTGGTTCATCTGGGTGTGCCAGCAGCTGGGTTTGGCAACGCATCTCAAGGTTTGTACTCTTTGTCCCTTGGAGATTTTCCTCTTCTCATCCCCACCCCCCAGATCTTCCCGGACAACGAGGTCCGCAAGGGCCAGCTCACGATGCAACTCAAGCGGCTGCGCGAGACGCAGGAGTCACTCGCATGGCCTTCAGACAGCAATGACCTCCCCGTCATCTCCTGGGACTCATACATCGAGCAGGCCGCCAAGCGCCCGCTCATCCTCATCTCGGGCTTCATCCATGACGTCTCGTCCTTCATCGACGAGCACCCCGGCGGCGCCCACTGGATCATAAAGTATATCGGCAAGGATGCAACCACCGGCTTCTTTGGTGGCGTGTACGACCATTCCAACGCCGCGCACAATGTGCGTCCCTCCCTTATTTTTGGCGATATATTACTGACGCGCACCGCAGCTCCTCGCGATGAAGCGCGTCGGTGTACTGCACGGAGGCATCCCGCTCGCTGTCGATGACAAGGCGATCCCGCCGTCGCAGCGGCTCAAGATTGCGCGCTACGCAGAGCTCAGCTCGCCATACGCCAGCAGCACCGCCTACTCGGACCACGACGAAAAGGAGGGGATGCTGGGATAGGTGACACCAAAATGATAATGACTTCTTGAGGTACGATAGACGGGCGCGCTCTTGCATTAGATAGAGCGGTTGTGGTAATGAATATGCAATTTCATTAATGCATACCAGCGGCGGGGTGGAACGAACATTTTACTCAGTTGCGGATCTGCGGATCCCCGTAATGCTTCCCCAGTTTTCTCTTTCATGTGCAACATAAAGCCTCCGTGATCAGCGCTCAGTCGGCCCCCGATCTTTGGTCTTCTGCTTCTCTCCCAATGTGCTTCAATCCGGCAGCCATAGCTTGACGACCTTTAACGACGTGCGCCGCCCCCACGTGTGCACGTTGCCGTCTACTCGCGCGTTCATTCGTCCAAGGCCGGTCACACAGCAAACGCGGACGCTATATCCGTTGCAGTCCGTTGCACAGAAGACATTCTCCAATATTCTAGGTTCCTGGGTCTGATGCATATAAACATACAAAGCAACAGGTTATACGGCCCCATCCTCACTCGCAGGACTCACACTCGTTAATATGTTCAAATTATCCGCCCTCATCCTCCTGCTCGCCCTCAATGCTGCGCGCGTGCACGCCGCGTCCGCCGCGGCGGGCACATTCGACGTCCTCTCCATGAACGTCGCGGGCCTCCCCGAGATTCTGAACGGCAACGGCGAGGCGGGAGACAAGACTACGAACACGGCGATTATTGGCCAGGATCTGGCCAAGTTTGCATTTGATGTTATCCATGTCCAAGAGGTCGGGGCTTTCGTTTGCCTCAGGTTGTATTGATATCGATACTGCGTTGGCCTTAGGACTTCAACTACCACGCGACGCTGTATGCGAACGACAACCACACGTTCCGCACTGCGACGTCGGGCGGGGTGCCGTTCGGTAGCGGGCTCAACACCCTCTCGAATTTTAACTGGGTCGACTTTGTGCGCACCAAGGTGCGGAGATTTACCGATGGGAGGAACCTGAAATTAAACTTTCAATGCAGTGGGCGACGTGCTCCGACGCATCCGAGAACGACTGCCTCACGCCAAAGGGGTTCACCTTCATGCGCCTGCGCATCGACGAGGGTGTATACATCGATTTTTACAACCTGCACGCAGACGCGGGGACGGAAGCCGCCGATGATACCGCGCGTGCCGCGAACCTCAAGCAGGTCGCGGACTACATCGACACCTGGTCCACCGGGAACGCTGTCATCGTCTTCGGCGACACGAACAGCCGCTACACGCGCGCGGACGATGGTATCCGTGTGTTCGCCACCCAGAATGGGATGCTCGAGTCGGTGTTCCCCTCCTTTTGTCTCGCGCATGCATGCTGACTTTTTTTGGGTGCACAGTGCATGGGTTGAAGACGCCCAGGGCGGCATCTACCCGGCGATCGGCGCGGCCGCCCTGGTCTGTGTCGACGGCGTCCCCCCGGACACCGACTGTGAGGTCGTCGACAAGGTGCTCTACCGTGGCAGCAAGCTCATCACACTTACCAACACCGCCTTCTTCTACGACACCGCGCGCTTCCTGTCTACGGACCTCGCGACGCTGACGGACCACAACCCCGTGCGCGTCGAGTTTGCGTGGTCGCTCGCGAGCACACTGCGCCAGTCTGACCTGCAGGGCGGCCCGCACGGCGCGTGGTTCACGGACCTCGCCGCCCTGCCGACGGCGCCGAAGGCCGGCGTGCTGACGCTGCGCGGGGGCAGCCGGCTCGACTCCGTCGCGATCACGCTGACGAGCGGCGCGAGTTTCGTGCACGGCGGGACGGGCGGGACGGCCGTGTCGCTGACGCTCGCGACGGGCGAGTCGGTGGTGAGCGGCACGCTCTGCTGGGGCGTGTTCAGCGGAAACACGCGCAACTTCTACGCGCAGTTCACGACGTCCGCGGGGCGCACGCTGACCGCGGGCACGACGACGAGCTCGTGCGCGACGATGACCGCACCCGCCGGGTTTGGCGTCGTCGGGTTCTTTGGGCAGGACGGCGACGAGATGGACCAGCTCGGTTTTATCTATGGCAAGCAGTAGTAGTGTGTTTTCTCTTCGTCCACAGCTGTACAATGAATCTTACAAACTGAGCTCACTTTCACGCTTCCGTCCGTCCTTATCCCAAGAAATCCATCCTAACCATCCATCCGGCGTCCCAGCTCCTCCACGCTCCCCGTCCACCGCACCCACGGCGTATCGCGTACGACCATCTGGTGCGCAACGGCGACGAGCGGCCAATCCCTGTGCACGGCTGAGAAATGCTGAAGAGGAGCGCGGGGAGGGGACACGTACGTAACATCAATGATATTGACATTGCGCCGCAGCACAAAACTCTGCGAGATCGCGACCGTGCGGGCAGCGGGGCCGATGAGTTGCGCGTGCGCGCTGAGCATCACCTGCGGGGGCGCGCCCTCGAGCGCAACCGTGTCGTAGTCGACGTCGATCGTGCCGGCGGTCGGTGTGAAGCGATAGCCGTCGAGCGCAGGTAGCGCGGGCATCGTGCGCTCTGCATCGCGGTCAGGGAGTCGCAGAAGGAAAAGAAAAAGACGGACTGGAGCTGGAGCCGGAATTGGGGGCGGGGCGCGTGCGCTGAAAGGTAAAGTGCGTGGGGCGCTCAAAGTTCGTGTCGCGGAAAGAGAATATGGCGTCTTCTGTGTAGGCGGCGGCGAGCGACGCGCGGTTGTGGTCGAATGTTAGGATGTACCTGCGGCAATGTGAGTGAGTAAAGGTGGGGCGCGGGAGGTGCGCGCGTACTTCTGAATAAAGTCCAAGCTGAGCTGCTGCAGCTGGGCTTGCTCGTCCTCGGCGGTCAACTGCTCGACTTCCGCCACGAGGTCCATTGCAGCGTCGTCCGTTTGTGTTAGCGGAGAAGGAGCGACGGAAACGGCCGGTGACGCGGGGCGGGGAGAAGGAGGGGGCACGGCGTCCTCGTCCGCATCCACGTCAATGATCTCGTGGGCGACGGCCGCGGGCAGGCGAGGTCGTGCCCGCACCGGGCGCAGCGTGTCGAACCACACTGGCTCGGCACTCGTCCTATTCCCAACAAAGATCAGAATGTCTTGCAAGGTATCTAGATGCACCAAACGCACCACTCGATGACCATCCCGTCGTCTCTGCAGGGGCTGAGCAAGGGACGCAACAGAACGCGGCAACAACGCCTACCTGAAGAAGAACTTGTCGACGTGCAGGCCGAGGTCGCGTAGCACGGTGCACTCGCGGCGCGCCCACTTGCGCCGGTTGGCGATATAGTCAGGGTTGAGAGAGGCGCGCGTGCAGTCATGGGGCACGGGGAAGTAGCGCTTGGAGCCGGAGGTCACGGCGCGGCGCGGTGGATCGGTGGGCGGGGGCGAGGGTGTGCGAGCCTCGACCTTAATGCGGACGGGGGTTGACGGGGGACTTGGGCCGCTCGGGGGTGGTGGTAGAAGGACCGGAGACTCTTCGGGCTTGACGAAGAGCTCATCCACGCGGCGGCGTTTCAAGGGCGGTGGAGAGCTGAGTGCGCGCGGGACAACCGGGAGGGTAGTTTGTTCGGTAATTATAGAAGTGGGAGTAGAAAGTGGAGGCGCGTTCGGAGAATGAATAACGGCGGCGCCAGATATGGGAATGGGACCACTAAGACCAAGGAGCGCAGAAACGCTGTCCACAGATGGCCGGGCGACCGCCGGAGCAGAATCGCTCGTCGGTGTAGGAAGTGACGAGCTGGAAGGAGACGCGTTCCTGTGAAATGTAGAAGCAAGTCGAGTGCTGGGTTGTACAGCAACGCGGCCAGAGGCCGGCGCCTGAGCAGAATGATTGCGCGTCGGCCCGCTCTGAGTAAGAAGACCAGTGGTACGAGCTCTGGGAGGCGCAGGAACGCGGTCAAACGTCAGCGGGCTCGGCTTCTGAGCAAAGTAATTGCTCGGGGGCGTAGGAAGTGAAGATCTAATCGCAGGAGGCGCGTTCACGGCAGATATAGGGGCATGGACGCTGGGAGCTGCAGGAACGCGATTAAAGGACGAAGGTGTGGATGCCCAAGCAGAGGAATCGCGCGCCGGCGCGCGGTTGGGCGGGGGAATTGGATGGCCACGCGCGCGTCGAAAAGCCGAGTTCGACCCAGACCCAGACGCTTCCCCAACGTCAGAGAAGCTCTTCCAAGGCGGATTCGAATGGCCTCCTCCCCGCCCCCTGTTCTTTCCGCGAAATGCCCATTTATTGTCTGATGCGCGCGGCTGTGATTTGCTCGGAACGACCAAAGACGGGACTGCTCGTCGTTTGTCTATGGATTCATTGGGCTGCGAGTCCTCCGCATGGACGATTGGAGCGGCGGGCTTTGCTGAAAATCCCTGCCGTCGATTCCCGGCGAAATTGCGTGGCATGGACATGCCAAGCGGTTGTAGATGCATCAAGTAGTTAGCAGAGAGTATGGGTGGTGGCGGTGCGGATTTGCTTGCCGAAAGCTATCCGTCATATAACTTGCCGCAGTTCCCCACCTCGATGCAGCACTTTGGCAAGGGCGCCGTGCGAGTCGTCAAGAACTACACAAAGGGCTACTCAGACACACAGGCAAAAGTCCGCGATGCCACCTCAAACGATCCCTGGGGCCCCAGCGGCACCCAGATGAACGAGATCGCACAGATGACTTACAACCAGGGCGACTTTGTCGAGATCATGGAGATGCTCGACAAGCGTCTCAACGACAAGGGCAAGAACTGGCGCCATGTATTCAAGGTCCGGGTCCACCCCATTTCTCACTTACATTGAATCACACCATTTCCAGAGTCTCACTCTGCTCGACTACCTACTGCATCAGGGCTCGGAGAACGTCATCATCTACTTCAAGGACAACCTCTATGTCATCAAGACCCTCAAGGAGTTCCAGTACGTCGACGAGGACGGAAAGGACCAGGGTGGGAATGTCCGCGCCAAGGCGAAGGACATCACCAGTTTGCTGCAGGACGAGGGCCGTCTGCGCACCGAGCGCCGCGCTCGTGCGAGCATGCGCGAGCGCATGGTCAAGGGCGCCGGCGAGGAAGGTGAGTTCGAGGACGCCACGCGCGGCGCGGACGAGAATGGACGCCGCAGGGGTCCCGGGCCCGGCGGCCGTGACGAGGACGAGATGCGCCGCGCGATCGAGGAGAGCAAGCGGAGTTTGCGACAGGAGCAGATGACGGCGGAGGAGAAGGACCTCGCTCAGGCAATAAAGCTGAGCGAGGAGGAGGAGGCCAAGCGGCGCCGTGGCGTCGAGGAGAGCAACGCAAATGCTCTGTTTGACGAGCAGAATCAGCTGTACGTCCCCGTCTAATTAACTAGACCGTTTGACTAACACCTCGCAGCCCGCCGCCCGTGAACAACAACCCGTTCCCCTTCCTCGATGCGCCGCCACAACAGCAACAGCAACAACTCCAGCCACAGTTCACCATGGGCATTCAGCCCCAGTTTACATCGTTCAACCCATACCAACAACAAGCGGAGATGGAGGTCCGCGCCGTGCCGCTCTACTGTTGACCGTGCTAACGTTAAGCAGGCAGAGTACATGCGCCAGCAGCAGCAGCAGGCGTTCCTCCAGCAACAACAGCAGGATGAATGGATGCGCCAACAGCAGATGCTCCAGCAGCAACAGCAACAGCAGCAGCAGCAGGACGACTGGATGCGCCAACAGATGGCCGCCCAGCAACAGCAGCAGCTCATTCCCCAGCCCACTGGCTTCGGGTTCGTCTCTCTTCTCTTGCGCGTGCGCGTCTCATCCCCCACAGGGCCAACAACCCCTTCGCGCAGCAGCAGCAGCAGCAACAACCACCACCCCTGCCGTCCTTCTCGCCCTCGATGCAGCAGCCACCCGTGTTCAACCTACCGGGCGCGTACGACGGCGGCTCGCCCCAACCGTCGTTCCAAAACCCCAGCCCGAGCCCCCAGCCGCAGAACCCCGCATCGCGCATCAAGGTCAAGGTGAACGACGGCGACAACCAGCACCTCGCAAGCCTGTTTGCGAACCGCGACGACGGGCAGGACACGTTCGGAAACATCGGTGCCCTGCGGTGCGTAGCGTGTAGTCTTTCATTCTTCTTGGCTGATGTCTTGCACTTGCAGGTACGGGCACACGAACGCGGGGCGCGCCATCCTCACACAGCAGCAAACCGGGCACAACCCGTTCGCCCGGCCGCAGCAGCAACAGCAAAACGAGCAGCCGTTCTTCAATGTCTGATACAATACCTATTTCCTTCTATCCCTTGTGCGGTGTATTGCTTATTCTCATACCTTACTATTATGAATGGAAACGGATTGAATTATGACTGCTGCTACGTGGTGTCCATCTCGTCGCCCCCGCCGATGAGAGTGACCTCCTCGCTGACGATAAGGTTGCGGACGTTCTCCGTCTTCCATGCGGTGGTGCCGCGGCGGAAGCCGTACTGGCGCTCCTTCTGCACGCGGACGTTGGGCATCTCGACGTTGCGCAGCATCTCCGTGTGCGCGGCGGTGATGATGCACGCGTCGACGTTGGAGCCAGATCCCAGGTCGTTGAAAATACCGGCGGAGATGGCGTCTTTGACGAGCTGCAGCGCTGCTTCCCGCTGTGCATCAATTACCATGAGATGAATATATCGGGAAAGGGCGAAGAGACGCAGGACGCACCGACATGTTGGGCTTCCAGCCGCTCTCGAAGACGGCCATGGCGGCGAGACTGCCGGAGCCCATCGTGACATACGGCAGCTTGTCCGTCGAGCCGTGCGGATGGATGGTAAAGAGGTGCGGGCCCGTCGCGTCGACGCCGCCCAATACCAGCGCCGCGCCGACCTGCCCCTGATACCTATAGGCGAATGAGCATCCCACAGCACACACCCACCGACCGCACGCACCGGAAGAGCATCTGCTTGAGCATGGTCATCGCGGTCACGACGCGCGGCTTGCGCCCCGTCGACAGCCCGTGCAGCTCCATGTTCGACGATATCAGCGCCGTCGTGAACTCCGTGTCCGCCGCCGTCCCCGCGCCGCAGCAGCGGATCGACTCTGTGATGTAGTGGATCTGAGGTTCATACGCTCAGGTCAGTAATAATAGGTGGAATTGGACTGGGCCGACGCGCACTTTCTCGCAGTTCTTGTCGGCGACGATGGGGCCCTCCGTCGCGCGCGTGTCAGCGCCGAGGACGATCCCGTCCTCAAAGAGGCAGCCGACGATGGTCGTGCCCGTGCTCGTAGCTTTGGGCAGCGGGAGGCCCTTTTCGGCGATGAAGTTATTCCTGCGGGGAATCAGTGCACCGTTAATAAGATGCTTGAGTCCATAGGTACCGTAGCTGGTTGGAGAAATCGAAGCCGGGCGACGAGAAAATGGAGGCCATGGTGGAGGAAATGAGGAAGTGAGTACGCGTCGTATTCACGTGACCACATGCATTCAGCTCTGGAGATAATTTAATTGGAGAAATCGCCGGGAAGTCGAAGTAAGGGGCACTTTGGCGGTCGTTCAATTCAAGTATGTAGACTATTGCGAGAAAAATAAAGTGGGCGAAAGAAAAATTATTGCCGCTCTTCACAGCTAAATGCGCCAACGTCGATCCCCCTCCGCCATGATCAGCCGAGGCGTCAAGGGTCACATAATTTTATCTTCAAACCGGCATGTTCTCCTTGTCCCATTTGCGCATCTCGGCAAAAAAAAAAAATACTGGACATACATTCGGTGAGCGGCCAACAATTGCGTCTGATCGCCTCGGCGTAATTGAACTGCGAGTGCCCGTCCTTGCCTCTCTGCACCTCCGCGAAACACACCATGTTGTTCGCACGGGCGGTCGATCCAGACGTCACGAGGGAAGTAACCCATTGCACGGCCACGTATGTGAATGTGCGGACGGTGTCGGTGGGGGTAGTTGGAGGATCGCGGGCAGAGGATCTGGCCGGGACCAAAGAGACCAAGGCGAGCTCGAAGCCGTAAAGCATGCCGTTGGGCGAGGCGGGGAGGTACGGTGACGGAGGCACCTGCTGAGAGTCCTCTGGGGCTGAGGCACAGTGAGAAGCCACCGAGAGAAAACAAAGGGCACGTCGCGGCGGCAACAGTGGTTCTCTGGACAACATGGCGGAAGCCAGTCGCTGCGTTGTGACGGTCGCGAACGAGGCGAACGAATTAGTTCAAGAATTGGATCTTTTGAGGCTGTTAATGCAACGTTAATGGCCTCTAGGAGGTCAAATATTGTATTGGGAACGGCATTCATCAGAGCAAAACTTGGCCTGTGGAAATTAGGTCAAAGACCTTTGTTTTGAGGCGGCAGAGTCGTAGATTTCTGAGCATTTCTCTGCGTCCACGAGATTCAGCGAGAAAACGCCAGAGAGACGCCTTCCGATCGGTAAATACGTAGTAAAACACTCCCAGTCGCAGACTGAAGAGAACACGCCAGTAAATGTGCAATTGGCAAAAGCAAAGGGAGTTACAGATGGTGGTGGTCAGTGCGCAAGAGTTCGGAGTTTGAATAAATAGCCACTGGTTTGGTTACAACTGCCCTTTATTCGCTCCCATCATGTCTGAGAAAAAGACTGGCTACCGCTTGGAATACGCAGCGTCCAACCGTGCAAAATGCAAAGGTCAGTGCATCTCCTGTTATCCCTACTTTCGATTCTACGTGATTTTTATTTTATTCAGGCGCCAAGCCATGCCAGGGTCAGCAGCGTCTTTCCGCGCTTCTTCTGCGCGTTTCTAACGATTTTGCGCGTAGGGACACCAATCACCAAGGGTGAGCTGCGATTTGGCAGCATCGTCGATTTCCAGGGCAAGACTTCCTTGTGTGTGCCCCCGCCAGCGACTCTCGCGCGTTTTGCACTCAACTTGATACCCGTAGTGCTTGGCGCCACTGGGGATGTGTAACGAAGAAGGTCTTCTCGAACGCAAAGAACCTGCATGACGAGGCGGCGGAGCTCGATGGATTCGACGACCTCACTGAGGAGGACAAGGCGAGAGTGACCAAGGCCTGGGAAGAGGGCCACGTCGCCGACGAGGATATCCCCGAGACGGCTCGCAAGCCTGCCAAGGACGGGGACGAGGAAGACGACGAGGAGGAAGACAAGCCAAAAAAAAGAAAGCGGCACCCCGCAAGAAAAAGGCCGACGCCGAGGATGGCGACGAGGAAGAGAAGCCCAAGCGGAAGGCTGCGAAGCCCCGGCAGAAGGTTGGTTTACTTATTACTTATTTTTATTGGTGCATGACGGATTATACAGAAGGTCGCGGACGAAGACGAGGAAATGGGCGGCGATGACAGTGAGGAGGAGAAGCCTAAGAAGAAGAAGGCTCCGGCCAAAAAGGCAACCGAGTCGAAAGCCAAGACCACGCCCAAAAAACGCGCAAAGAAGACCAAGGTATATTTCCGCTATATATTACGCTGCGCTCGTTGTCGATCTTCCACTTCACATTCTCGATGGTCAGACGACTTGTGATGGCCGGGCCTCCGTCTCGTCCATCCCCTGCCGCTCTTGCTCTCTTTCCCCGTCCCCCCGCGGCTTGCTGATACTGCCCAGGACGAGTCGGACGACGAAGGCGAGGACTTCTCCAAAGAGATGGACGCAGTCGAGGATGGCTCCGACGCCGGCTCCGCTGACGAGAAGCCCAAGAAGAAAGCCGCCGCGAAGAAGCCCGCCAAGGAAAAGGCCCCCCCGAAAAAACGGGCGCCCAAGAAGAAAAAGGTACTGCCCCCCTTCCCGCCTCCATCCAGCCGTTCCTGACCCTCATTTAGGAGGAATCCGAGGACGAGGCGGAGGACAACGCAGGCGGCGACGATGACGAGACTGGCAAGAAGCGCAAGGTAGTTATGTCCCCGTCCCCATGCATCCATACCAATCTAACCCGGCCTCTCAGAAACCCGCCTCGAAAAGCGCAAAGCCGCCCGCGAAGAAAGCCAAGCCCGCGAAGAAGAGCAAGGCGGCTGCGGATAGCGCAGCCGAGGACGAGGATGAGGACTGAGCTTGCTAATTCACTCTCGGCTTTCTTTTGGGTGGCGCTCCTCACCTCGGGGCGTCCATAATGTGTACATATAATCACTTCAGTGTATCGTCGTGGGGCCATATACCCGCCCGGGCCCTTGCCATTACGAACACATTACTACTTTGCCATTTGAGCGAAGGCGCACGACTGAGTTAAGATTATATTACGAACGCTGGACATGTACACGGGACATTAGGTTTGCTTGCTGAAAATCTAGATTTTGGCTGAAGGCGAGGGCCATCGATTGCATCACAAAATTTAAACATACATATGTGTATACGATGTAGCTGATTTTGGAGATAGGCGAAATAGGTGATAAAAATGCAAGGAATGTATGTGATGCGTGGCACGTGCTGGAAACAAAGGAAAGATGGGGGAGGCGCTCAGCCTGGTAAAAATACAGGATATAGTTCGATACAGCGGGAAGGTGTTAGAATCACCATTTGTCGGGCCCGAACGGAACAGGTGAGGTAAACAGCGGCAGACCCATCGCGTCCGCCGTCGTCTGCCAAATGGTGTTCCCAATCCAGTCGAGCGAGACGCCGCCACCCGCGTACTCGACGGCGAAAAACATGATGACGAGCGCGAGCGCGAGGCCCGCGTCGAGAGCCGCGGAGAGAATGTAGTTGTAGCGCATCCACCAGCGGAAGTGGCGCCGGCGCACGAAATAGTTGAACACGAAGCCCGTGAGGCCCCACGCTGCGTAGTTGTATGCGGAAGCGGCGGGGATAGCCGCGACGCCGCCACAGAAGACGGGGATGTTCACGTAGCGGAAGGAACTGAGCGGGAAGCGCCGCGCGAGGAAGTAGAAGGGGATCGGCGCGAGGACGCCAACGAGGAAACCCCAGAGGAGCGGGCGGTAAAGCGCCCCGGGTCCGAAGAGGCGCTGCGGTCCGATGCCGCCCCAGATAAGCGCTGCGTCGGCGAAGACGTTGGTGGAGGGGCAGATGAAGTGGTCGGGTGCATCAGGAGTGCAGATGCCCGCGACGTTGTCGAGCATCCAGCTGTTCACGCCCGTCACCACGAAGCAGGTGACGACGACGGCGACGGTCTGGACCGCGTACATCATGCGCGGGGCGATCTTCATGTATAAGCCGAGCTTGAGGTCGCTCGCAAAAGTAATTGCCTGGCTGCTCCCGGCGAGGCAGATCGCTTTGAAGATCATGTTCGCGACAGGCTTGCCGGGGACAAGGTAGCCAGCAAGGAGCTCTTCCATGACATTAAGGCCAATGCTCTGGTTCGTGATGGCCTGGATGATCGCGAGGGGAAGGGAAACGGCGGTGGCGATGAGGAGGGCGAGGAGAGCAGCCCAGACAGGGAGACCGGTGGGAAAGAGGTCGACGGCGATGAGAATGAGGACGGTGGAGACCACCCCGATGGCGGCGTACCACTGGGGAGGTACCTCCGGGTAGGCTAGCATCAGGCGCGAGTGAACATCGCGCTCGGTCTTGTGGCTCGAGCGGAAGCGCCGGAGGATGTCGCGACCAAACCACACTGCGAGATAAGTCAGTGGGGGACGAGGTAGGAAGAGGTGGAACTTACGGTAGGTGTGGGTGAAGATGGATCCAAAGGAAGCGAAGGCGACAAAGTAACCTGTGCACATGGCGCTTGTGAGGAACACTGGGGAGTAGGCCTCGTAGAGCTGAGAATCAAAGACGCCGTCCACGACAGTCGCACTGATATTGTAAGGACTCCCGGTGTTGTCGAAAACTAAGAAGGACGACAAGGGCAGGAACCCGGTGAACAGGGCGTTCGTGACTGCAAGACAATAATAAGCCCTGGGCAGAGGCGACCATATCGGTGAAAACGCACAGTACATGAGGGGAGTGATGATCCAAAAGCAAATCACAACCGAGGCGATAGTGTTCATCGTTGACCACCACTAGAAGGACTGAGTTAGACATGCTGATGAAAACGGAGGAGAAGACGCACAGGTGTGGCCAAAGGGCTTCCAATAAAGGATATCATTGCCCAGTCGAAGGAGACGATACTCATGCCCAAGCCCGTGTTCGCGCCGAACAGGGCTGAGACCGCCACGCTCGTGGGGGCGATCCAGGTTACCCAGTCGAAGATGCTGAGCGCAGTGAACAGGTAGCCTGGCACCCAGTACCACACAAAGCTGCAGACACAGGCAATGAGGAAAAACCTTTGGCGGGTCATGTGGCCACGATCCCGCTTGCCGTAGGTGGCATGTAGGGTGTTGAATAAGGAAGAGCTGACGAGGGCACTGGGCCAGATCATCGACGACGGCCAGACGACAAACTGGCGGAGCATGCCCCCCAGGGAGAATCCGAAGGTCTGGGTGCCCAGTATGATGAGGAGCTGATACAACCATGGAAGGCGTTGTCCGAAGAATACGTGCTGGGTGGCAAGGACGTCGGTGGCAATTGCTCCGTTGTAGGCGACGTTGATCATTGCTGAAATGCACACATGTTCCTTGATATTGAAAGGGCCCGGGTTGAGAGACCATACGTAGTCCATGGTCTTGAACTGTGTCGCAGGCAAAACCCATTCGAGGAACTTGCCCGCGGGGAGGGAGACCAGCTGGCCTACGATGCCGGTAATAAATACGGAAGGAGCTAGTGGCACGTCTCAGAATGCGGGTAATGAACGGTATGGGTGGTAGACGCACCACGGTACTCGAAAACCTGGTTGATACCAGCCAACAACACGGTGAAAAAAAGGCCCAGAAACCACCTGGGCTGTATGTTTAGACGTGATATGTGGGCAGTTCTTGAAACTTACATGCGAAAGGTGTTGATAGGCATGAGAGGATCATCAACTTTGGAGACAGCCATGCGGACTTCCGGATACGGGGACTCGCTGATAGCAGAGATCAGACAATTGAAATTTGGTGCAGAATGAGGGACGCACTCATCGAACTCGACCGTAGTGGAGTTGCGGGACGGAGCAGACGCCCGCGATGGCTCGGAGCCCCTGCCAGAGCTGTTCGACTCGAGATCGGCATCCGGGTACCTTGAATTGCGCTTGGGCAATGTGTCCAGTTGCACCTTCTCAGCAGAGTCGAGGAGCGGATTCTTGAGGTCGAGGTTGGGATCGTTCAGATGATTCATGAGATAGTCGACGTCCTCGGCGACGTCCTCGGGAACATCAGGGACGGCCCGCCGGCGAAGCGCGTGTAATGGTAGAGGAAGCTGGTCCGTCGAACTGGCGTACGGTTTGTAGTCGTCCATTTCGTAGATGAGCAGAAATTGAAGATAAGGGAGGCAGTGGGAAATTTAAGAGCAGTCTCATGCCTTTTTATTCACTCCAGCGGAGGCCACCCAAGTCCAGAAAAGGTAACACAATTGGACAATAGACGGCTGGTCCAAGCGTACGCCGCTTCAGGTAATTTTTGCAAACACGTCACTCCGTCGCCGGGGATCCTGGTAATCCTTGTAGTTCTCATTGTTATGGTGCAGCGTCGGCTCCAGTGGTTCACATTCCGTTTCCAGTTGCTTGAGATGGTAAAACGGTTGAACTCGAGCTGCATCAAATAGGTGTAAACACCCGCGGAGGGCGGGATCACTTGCCACCGCTTGCACCTGCACCACCACCATCCACGATGCCTGTCCTTGGGCGTTAGCGGCTTGGACCTTGAGTCCTTGCCGCTTGCCTTTTTTCAAACTCCTAGACGCTGACCGATACCCTAGATTCCTCTAGACATCACATAGATTTTTTATTCGATTCCAGATTCCATGGCCCCAATAGCACCCTCGACCTCACTTCCTCCACTTCGGCGGCTCGCCGAATACTCGCTTGCAGATATTGCCAGATGTCTGCGGGGCATCCGCCAACTCTACTGGGCGCCGCCTCTGAAGCTCTCCGTCCCGACTCGCAATCTGACGCAGGCGAAACGCCGCAGGAATATCTATGGAGACGACAAGATCCCAGACTCAGGATATGCCTCTGCTGTCGTCTCGGACGATGAATGTGATCCCGACGATTCGGGAGATGTCGCTTCAGATTCTTCCGACTCTGTTGATACCCTCCGCGCGGATCCCCTAGAGCGCGCGTTTGCGATCCGGTGGATAACGGGCCTCATTGGTCGGATTGACCATCCATCGGCGGATGACCCTGCTGTCGATCCGGACGATGCACGCGAGCGTTTGCTCGACGAAGCTACCGCCCTCCTTGCGCTCTTTTCGCATCACGACGAGGACGAGGAGTACGCCGTTACCCGCTCCTTCTCCTTCCCATCACACGGAAAGACGATCCACATAGAGCTCAACGACGCCCCGCTCTCAAGCTCCGACCATACCTCTGTCGGGCTGCAGAGTTGGGGCAGTGCCATCGTCCTCGCAGAGCGCCTCTGTGCCGACCCCGCGGCCTTCGATTTGTGCGCTGCGCAGCCCCTGCGCGTCCTCGAGCTCGGCGCCGGGACGGGCCTGCTGAGCATTGCCGCCGCGAAACTCCTTCCCCTCGCCACCGTTATCGCCACGGACTACCACCCTGCCGCACTCGCCAACCTCGCCGCGAACCTGCGCGCCAACTTTCCCGAGCTGGGCGCTAAACTCCCCGAACGCGTCACCGCGTGCGCGCTCGACTGGGCGTGCCCCACCCCGCTTGGACTCGGCGCGCCCTTCGACGTCGTGCTCGCCGCGGACGTGGTGTACCACCCTGCGCACGCGCGTTGGATCCGCGCCTGCGTCGCGCGCGTGCTGCGCCCCGCCGGCGTATTCCACCTCATCGTCCCCCTACGGCCGTCTGGGCGTAACGCGGGGATGGACCGCACCGTCGACCAGGCGTTCGCGGACGAGGTGCCCGACGAGTGTTCCGCGGAGACGGCCGAAGGCTCCGCAGACGGGACGCAGCAAAGCATGCCGCGCTTGGCGATCTTGGAGACGACGGCGGTAGAGCGCCAGGGGGCAGGTGTGGGCCGCGCGGACGAGGCGGGGTACCGGCTGTTCAGGATTGGGTGGGTTTCTTCGTAGACCGGTTTATGTGGCCTCTTTGCAGAAGTGTTGAGGGGTCTTATTCGCTCTAGATTATGCACTGGTAATAATTGGATTTCGATGCGTGTGACCATGCAATCGTCAGTAGTGCTGAGTGCACCTCAACTCAATTTCGAACTTTGCACACAGTGTGTACCCTCCAGCGACTTTCTTTCGACGAATTCATTCTGTCGTATGAAATACTGAAACGGGGGTATATTAGTAAAAGAGGCGAAAAAGCGACTACATACTCAGTCTGAACTTGGTTCTAACCTTCGCGAACTGATTGTGGCGGTGCATTTTAGTCGGAGTCCTGACAACATGCCACCACCAGGGATTATTGGCGACTTGGAGACTTGGAACAGTGGCGGGTCTGGCGACTGGTTCCCTGCGGAAGAGATTCAGCACTATACCAACGTCTTCCTCGTTCAAGGCGACAAGCTGTTGCTTGGGTACAAGAAGCGGGGTTTGGGAATCCACAAGTACTTCCTTGTATTCGCTGCTCGCTATGTAACTCATGATTGGTCAAATTTGTGCAGATATAATGGATTCGGTCAGTTTTTTTCACTGAATCGCATGGGAGCTTAAATTTCCTCAGGAGGGAAGGTTGAACCCAACGAGTCCACCTTGGACGCTGCAGCGCGCGAGCTAGAGGTCGGACCCAATTCATCTGCAACCTATATCTGTGTTGAACTGGGGTAATCAAGGAAGAAGCTGGGATTACAGCCCCGTTGGAACATGCAGGGACGTTGCTTTTTGTCGTCCCCGGAAGCAAATGGGCCCATATCGACATTTATCGCGCCGAGGAGTACTCTGGAACCATCACCGAGTAAGATTACTGCGTCCTCGATGTTTTTGTTGACTTTGGTCAAGGTCCGATGAGATGCGGCCAGAGTGGTTCACAAAGAGCAACATTCCCTTCGACAGCATGTGGGACACCGATCGATACTGGCTGCCACTACTTCTGGCCAAACGACCGTTCTCCGGGCGCGCAGATTTTGAACGACAAGGAGATGTTTACATTCCAAAGAAATGGTGGTATGGAATAGAACAAAGCAGCTAGTCCATCTAAATTCAAACATAAACCTTTACATCGACCCTGCTAGCGCCTGCTCTAACAGTTCCAAGGCCAGAGTCGCGGAACCCCACGAGCTCTGATAGCCATACCCTCCGTGTCTGGGCGTACCCTGTAAGAATCCAACGCTGCCACCAGACGCAAGCACGTACCCATAGTTGAAGACAACCGGAACCTTCTTCTGGTCCTGATTTTCAACCCATTCTACTTCGAGTCTTATTCCGCCCTTCCTCCCCGGACGTAAACCACATCCCTCCTCTATAATGATTGGCTGGAGGTCCTCAAAAACTGGCTCGCGCTGGGCGCGGATTTCAGGGGGAGCAAGCTCTGGACAAAGAGCAAAACCACGTTTCAAGATGTCGAGCGTGGTCTCAGGGCGGGGAACTGGATACCTGGGTCACGGGGAATGGTCAGCTCATAGCAACGAACCGTGGGATGATGATCTCACCAATCGTTTTCCACCTTGATTCCACCGACGATTACCTAGGATGTGAACCTCAGCGAACGTCAACAGAAGTGAAAAAAACAACCCTGCATACATCACCACTTCTGCGCGGGATAATGTAGGTCCACAGTCCATTTTTACTGCTGATGGCTCTTCCGAATCTGACCCACGGCGCCCTGAGGAGAACAGTCTGCCCTCGAATTGGGTATACGTCTTTGTCTTCCACGCCTCCCAGAGTTCGCGCCCCCAGTCCTACACAAACCACAACGGCGGAGGGCGAGGAGAGACACTTGCGTCCATTGAAAATCCCGGCACCCCCTTCGACAACTTCTGCGATATGCTGAACCGCTCCCCGAACAATGGATCCACCGGCCGCAAGAAAACGAGACAGGAGAAAATTGAGGTACACCGGGGAGTCGATTCGTAAGCGTGGTAAAAGAGATTCCTGCAGCGCTGTCAGGCGGCAGGCTGCTTGAGGCTAAGTGCTTTGAACTGTTCCGAAATAAGTACCTCATGGTTCGGCAGGGTAGAGTCGTGAATGGCGTACATCTGGCATCACCCGTAGGACTTCGGGATTCGCGATTGGTTCTGCGAAATATTCCTCTTCGTGGATCCGCAAAAAGCAACCCTCCGCCGGCCCTCCAGGAGCGGATAGATCCCACATAGTCTTGAACGTTTCCTGATCCATTTCTGCCGTGCAATGTTAATAATATCGCGCGATAGAGTCCATGTGCCACGCACTCTGCTGACGGACGTCCGGTCCGGCTAACGAGACATGGTGCGCACCCTTGATAGGAGGTTGTAGACTGGAAAGCCAACCAGGGAGCTACTTACCGCCCAGTGACTGGTATACTTGATATTCTTGGGGTCGCTGGGAAGTATTTCCTGCCACAATAGTGACCTGGTACCCTCCTCTTTCTTGGATTAGTAGAGCAGTAGTGAGTCCAACAACGCCTATCGGAGGTAAGTTCGATCACCCATAGAAGGAAGTCAAGGACCGCACCAGCACCGACTACTATCCACTTGCTTAGGATCGAGCATAGCACTATGGATTCTGGAAGACCTTGGTGGAGACCGTCAGTTACTGTGAGAGAGATAGCTGCCACTTGGCCGTCGGCGAACCGGGTGATAGTATTTGAAGGGCCGAGATTGAAATCAGGAGACTTCCTAAAATGAACATCTCGTTCGTTTGACGCTGTATAAATGACATTCCGAAATCGGTCTGATTAATTGGATAAGTACATGATCTACAATTTCCAGAAGCCGCGGGCGGGTAGGCATTTGTGGTACACAAGATTAAAACGAGAGCCAGCGCCGATACATGGAATTAGCCAAACGGGTTGCACCCGTCATAGCATATATTAAAGAAAGATTGTAGGCTGCCTCCCGCACAACCGAAGCGGTCTGTGAGGGTAACAATTAATTATTGTCCGGAGGGGCAGTAGGTTAAATACGCAGTTCACCGTTGAAATGGTCGCATCGAGTTCAAGTACTTTGTCGTAGTGCGAGACTGCATGGGAGTACAGTCCTGAACGCCGATTATTATGGGTTACCGTGAAGCAGTATCAGAACCCCGACCTAGTTGTTGGAAGGTCCTTCCGAAATTAAACTCCACCTCACCTATTCCACCCGGTTGTTCTTGACGCAGGTGCCGATAACGCGTTAGGAACTGCCATTCCCTAGGTCAGATGGTCAGTAGAGTTCACGGGAAATGAAACGGTTTCAGTGACCTGAGTTACAAGGTGATGCCGATTATCGGCTGTCCGTTGCATTGCGCGCCCAATAGATGCAATTGCGAGACAAAGGCAAATCATCGGGTCATCCGGACTCAATTCGTAGGCATGTAACAGAAAAACTGCCTTGATTAATCAGAAAGATTCTCGCCCCAAAGAAAGATATGCTTGCATAGTGCTTTCTGGTAGGTTTTCGTCATGAGAAACATTTGCGCATAGAGTGACGTTATCACTGGGTTATACTTTGCTTCTGGGAGCCGATGCAAGTCTTCGATGGAGTCGTCTGTCTCAATATCCTCTTCTTCATTTGGTTCATCCGTTTGGGACACGGGTAATATAGTGAAGCGCTTCACCCGACTGGTCCAAATTATCCTTTCCGGGCATTCGGCAACAATGCGAGAAAACTTCAGCTCTCGACGAACGACCGACTGTAGCGGATGGATGATGAAAGCATCTGTCGATTCTCCTCCGCTTGCTATAGCGGCCAAAAGGATCCGAAGCGGTTCGTTGTTGAGCTGATGTGATTGCATCAGTTTTCTGCACTGCTCAACCACGGCAGGGAAACGCCGGGCGGCAACAGCGCAGGCTGTTCGTGGCGTAAGTAGTGAGTATGGACGATGGTCGATAAAACCTGGCCACTTACTCACTGTCGCCAGGCGAATTGAATCCTGAAACTGGCGAGAACGGTAAGGTAGAGCTGCTGATATTTGGGTCAGAATCTCGTGCGCCGCATCAAATTGGCCCCCGCTTGTAAGAAGAAAACAATACTGCATTGTCGCCTAATGAAACCAAGGACGCATTTTAAATGTATGTACGAACCTGAAAGAAGAGTTCTAGCCATTCGCGGAAATGCAGTCCGCGGAAGATTTCAGTCAAGGTCTCTGTCTGATCGATTTCGCCGCGTCCTAGGCATCTGTCAATGAAATTGGCAAAGAAGTATCTCGATACATACTGATCTGAAGCTGAAGTCGAGAGGCCATTCGATCCTCATCTGCCTTCTTATTTTTTGTGCGACCTTTATTTCGGCTGGGAAACATCCCACGGAAAGAACCCTATAGAGATGATGAATGGGTTGAGCCAGTCCCAAGGTGCCTACAAACCGCGTTGGAGAATAGCTGTCTGGTCTCGCGGAACCCATCTATTAGCCTCCCGGCATGAAAAAGCCAATCTCGAGCCGAGTCGTCAATTTCCGCCTTCGAGATCCTTGGCCAGAGTTCCTTGACCTTCCGATAGTCCTGTAGATATTGTTCCTCAATCTCGACTTCCAGTTCCTTCAACTCTTCCGCCGATGCCACCGCACCCTTTCTTGAACTTTTAGACTCGGTGGTTTTGCCTTCGAAGAACAAGGAGCCAGAGGGTTGTGTTGACACGGGTGGCGCTGTTTGATCCTTACTTCTCCAATTTCTCATGCGAGAATCGATGACTAGGTAAACGATAAGCGTTTCTGGAGGTGAACCTCTGAAGGGGGGGCTCGCCTTCATATACCAATGCGAGAGCCCTTTTCGGCTCGTTTAATATTTCATATATTTCCGCCCCTTTCATTTTCGCCTCGTTATGGGAAGGATCTAGAAGTCGTACTATTCAAAGAAGCGGTCAGTTTAGCTGTATGAAGTCATAGCACTATCAGCACGTACTGTGTTCATAGACAGCTACGGCTTCTTGGAGTTCACCCAGCATGCGAAGACAGGCAGCCGTCTGGAGTAGAACGTAGAAGCTGTTGGTCTGCGGGGAAGACTGAGAAATGGCAATGGTATGGCAATGGGGCGTACATTGGGGTCAGATCCAAGGAGGTCATAGATTGGTTGTGCTTCCGAGTACATCTCCTCCTCAAAATAAGCGTCTGCAATTTCCACGAACAAGGGCGCGTAGTCGAGAAGATCCTCCGACAGTATGGCCTTCACGTGCAACTGTCGAGGAGCAGCTATGTTAGCATAAATAGAAGGGGGAAAGACTAATGCTCGCCCTAGCTTCCTCCGGTTCTCTCATTTTGATTCTAGCAACTGCGAGGCGATGGCGAGCGTTTACACCTAGGGGGAACATCCCGGGCTGCATACCACTTTGGACGACCCGATCTAATACTTCTTGATCATATTCGCGGTCATCGTCGCACATGTCCCAGTATCGGTGTTCCGCACGTCCCTGGAGCCACCGAAATCCACATCTTATAACATCTATGGCGCGTCCATGGTGTCCCACTGTGTTGTACAAATCCGCCAGAACGAAGATCTCCATTTGTCCGAATCCGCCTCCGAGGATACCCTGATCTGTTGTTGGGTCGTAGCGAAAACCGGAGGGATACGTCTTTTGATAATGTTCGAAAGCACCTTGGAAGAGTGTGATGCAGGTTTCAAGATCGGAAGTCTCAATCAGAATGGGGCGAATCTCTGAAAGGGCAGCTAGATCATAGGGATTTTGTTGTATGATGGCAAGGAGAGCCGTGCGTGCCTTTTCAGAGCAAATTAGGGCGAGAACTGGCCACATAACCCGGACACACCGTTTTAAGATCTCCCACGTCCCGAGCGAGGGAAACTCGCTCCCATTGTGCGCTAACCTTGGAGGGATCAAGTTTCGTCGCTTTTCCCCAGCAATACAGGGCTTGAAGGTTGCATTCAAGATCTCTGAACATAGTAAGTTGTGGGTCCACACACGTCAAGAATGTCCCCATACTTCGATTGTTGGGCCAAGCGATCCCACTCATCGGCGTCGTGGGTCAAATGAGCCGCCATGATGCGCAGTTGAAGCGCTTCCGGCCCTTGATTCCGATCTTCATAGCACTGGGCCAGGGTTGACCACGCTGATACTGCCCGAGGTTCGATCCGAATGACTTCGAGCATGATTCGCATTGACTCGGACAAATCCCCCTCGATGTACGCCAGGTTTCCATCTCCAAGCAGTGATTCAACTTCACTGGAAAGATGAAGTAGACGTGGTTTCTACTTGATTTATTTAGCGTGGCGAATATAGCGTGGCAAACAGATCGGCACATACCTTCTTCTCCTGTTTGCCCATTCGCACAGTTGAGCTAATAGTGATGCCATCGTTGAATTGAGTGTCCGACTGCGAGTCGATGGCGTTGAAGTCCCAGTCCTTCGTCAGGAATGTGCTCGGTACGGCGTCATTGTTTAATCGGATGCTCTTAACCAGACGACTGCAATCCGAGGGATTGGTCAAAGTGAGCTATGCAGATAGAATTTGCGACTTACTGGAAGTCTCCCTCGATACGCAGTTCGTCCTCTTTATCAACGTTCGCTCGAGTTGGTGTATATTCCTCTGAATCGGAGTCAGAATCAGTGGACTGATCAGAAGGGAAGTCGACGGCTGGCAAGAATGCTCTGAGATTTGCGTGCAAACTGCATGGAGTGTCTGTCCTCACCAGAGTCGTCTGAACCCATGGAGGTTTCCTCGTCCATTAGATCATCTTGCCACAAAGAGGCCTCTTCTTCCAAGTCCTCGTCGTCGCACATGGCAATCCCCTACAAGCTGAGACGAACGATCAGGCGCCGATATCCAAACGACAGCGTATAAGTGAGTTTGAACCAAGGTTGAACATGAGGCGGTTTCGAAACCAACATGGCCAAATACTTATGTCATCCCAATGCGGAATCTTTCTCCACCCTTTGTCCGCAAAAACAGGCGATCAGGATGGCTGTCTATTATGCAACGGTAAATACACTTCTCGGTTCTCAATCGTCGTTATCCCAGTTACCCGCTTGCTGCGGGATCTTTGGCCCACCCGCAGGTTTGCTCATGATAATGCTGTCGACGCTGAGAACCGAAATCGCGGCCTCCGTCGCCAACTTGATAGCCCACGATTTCGAGGCGAGTGAGTCGTAGATCTTGTTCGAAGCAGCATCCAGGGTCCCGTCAGTCTCGTTCTGAGAAGAAAGCAAATCATCAGCGGGGTTACGCGAAATGAGAAAGGGAAAGCGCCAACCTCCACATCGACCCCCCATGCCTCGCCGCCTTTCGTCTCGTGTTTTGCCCACAACCGGCTCAGCACCTCGTTCCCTTCCGCGCCGCCCATGGCGTTCTCCGCCAGTATCCGCGGCACGCACTCGAGCGCGCTGGCAAACCGTCTAACACCGTGTTGCGGGAGGCCCTTCAGCCCGCTGCCGTAGTTCTCCACCCGCCTGGCGAGCTCCACCTCCACAGCCCCCGCGCCAGGGACCATCCGCCCGTCCTTGATCAGGCCCTTAAGCACATTCACGCCGTCGTCGATGGCGCGCTCGAGGTCGTCGAGCTGATTGGCGGTCGCCCCGCGCAGGACGATCGTAGCGGTTTTCGTCCGGTCGCTCTTGCTTTGCGGGTCGAAGCCCTCATCGCCGTCAATGAGCTGCCGCAGCACCGTGACGCGGTCGCCCCCGACCTCGATTGTCTCGAAGACGTCGACGTACCCCATCTCCTCCGGCGTCGGCGGCCCCATGCGCGCAAGGGGTGTTGCGTTCACCACGCGGCAGAGCCGCCGCAGCTCGAACTTGGACAGAACTTTGAGCACGGCGATGTTGTGTCGGTTCAGGTAGTGAAGTGTCAGATCCGACATTGACGACCCCCCGACGATGACAGAGACGCCCGAAGCAGCAATTTGGGCAATAATCTGGTAGGAGAACGCGAGTGAAAAACCAATCGATTAGAAAAAGGAATGACAATGCTTACCGCCTCGAGGTGTTTTTCTTCTCCCGTTGTGAAGTTCAGCATCTCCTCCGCGTTCTTGATTAGTACCGTCCCTTTCGTTTCGGTTTGGGCTACGTCCAGAGCCGACGTGTAGACTGCCACTTTGGCATTTTTGGCGTGTTTGATCGAGCCTAAGCACATATTAGTTGGGAAAACAGGTTAGCATTACGCGATCGGTGCCCACCTTCTGGCTCGCGGCCAAACACCATCCCCTGCACGACGCGACTTCCCGCTAGGCTCCCGCCCATTATTTTGACGACGCGGACGTTATCCACGTTGAAGTTCCGGGGGTTGGTGGGCATGACTGCCAGAGCAGCTTCTGCGATCAGAGCCGCGAGCGGCTCTTCGAGCCCGTACTGCTTCGACGCGAGTGCAGGCTTCAGTGCTGCCGCGAGCGTCGAGGGGGTCATCGGTGTCGGGAGGCTGAATGTAGAAAGAGCTGCATCCACGATTAGCAACGTCTCCTATGGACAACGATCGCGACGCACTTTCTAGCTCTGCCAGCGCCTTGGTGCACGCGAGTTCGTAGCCAGGGATGATATCCGTCGGCTTCAGCCCCATTATCAGAAGGTTCTCGGCTTTCTTGAGGAGCTCGCCACCGAGGATGATGACCATGTTTGTCGAGTCGCCCATCTCCGACTCCTGCGCCTGGGAGGCCATGACGAGCAGCTTGGCCGCTGGGTGCACCACCTCGATCTCGCGGATGATCGTCGCCGCGTCCGAGGTCACGAAGAGCTTCCCAAGGTGATTTATTATGAGTTTATTCCGGCCTGGGTTCTAGGGTCAGCCAGGCGCGCTTTTCTAGTTCTGCTTGCGCAGTTTACCATTTGGGCCGAAACTTGTGCGCACAAGGTCGGAGAGCTCGACGACGGCCTGAACGTTGCGAAGAACAGCTTCATCAAGGCCCTGGAGATACTTGTACCCATCCTTGAAGATCGGGAGATTGTTGGATTTGGGGACCTTGAGGGACATGGTCGAGGCAGAAAAGAAGGACCTTGGAAGGCGCGCGTCTTACAAAAATTG
This sequence comes from Mycena vulgaris, assembly GCA_029204335.1. NCBI lineage: Eukaryota > Fungi > Basidiomycota > Agaricomycetes > Agaricales > Mycenaceae > Mycena > Mycena vulgaris. The sequence continues at coordinate 31,685 of JARGYA010000526.1, forward strand.
CACAGCCACTCAGACTTCAGACCTCAAATCGACGATGCGCGAGAAAAAGATATAAAGCATGTATACAACGACTGGAAATGTATATAATCCTCATCTCTGCTCTGGTCGTGGCTCTGCGTATCCAGTCAGCACTGTCTAACAAGATAAAACCCCACTTACGACTCCATTGCACGCTCAGAATCAGATTGTCGTACCCCTTGCCGTTCACCTTCTCCATGGCTTTCTGCGCGACCGCCCGCTCCTCAAAGCTGACGAACGCAAAGCCCTTGCCGGCACCGGTTTCCCGATCCCGTCCGACGTACACCCGTGCCACACGGCCGAAGATACCAAAGAGATCCCGCAGGTCGCTCTCCTGCGTGTCTTCGGAGATGTTGGTGACACGGAGGGTCGGCAGGTCGTCGCGTCCGCCGCCAGCACCGGGGGGACCGGCAGTGCGCGTTCCACCGGGTCCACGCATTGACGGAGGCACGTATTTCCCGCCAGAGCCGAGTCCCATCCCGAGAGACGGTCCAGCCGAGTCCCCACCAATGGCAGGGGTGTCGTCGTCCCCGCCCGCCGCATCTAGAGCAGTATTAAGTGTGGGTCGAAGGTATTTGAGAGACCCTGTACGCACCGACTTCCAACCCTGCGAGGGCTTCCTTGTGCGGGCACTTGGCAGTGAAATGTTCGCCTTTGCACAACCGACAGATGACCTTTCCGGCACCGGCCTTGGTGAGCTTGCTCTTTGTGGTCTCCTCTTCGACCTTGTCCGGCTCGTTTGCGTGCTGGAAATGAGCATGAGTAAGATGCGTAGAGCCTAGATATCCCGGGCGCCACGCACCTTGTTCCCAGCACTGATTTTGAGGGCGACGTTTTCGCCGACTGTAGTCGTAGCACGATCCGGGCCCCGTGTCTTCCCCTCCTCCTGGCCAAACTTGGCCCACTTTAGCCGTTCAGCCACGGTGTGGTCCACGACGGACTTTTGTAGCGTCCGCTTACTCCGCCGGGTGATCTGGTGTAAAGTCGGTACAAGCCCGCGCTGAAATGCTACCATGACCCACCTTGACCTTCTTTCCGTCCTCGTTCACGGTGTATTCGATAGTTGTCCGTATGCCATTTTCATCGACAAAGTCCTCGTTCTTGGGTTGGTTCTTGGGTTGCTCTGCCCGAATGCAAGTTAGGCGAGTAAATAAAGTGACCGTGCTGACTGACCTGCTTCGTCGACATCGTCAGCCCAGGATGTTTTTGGTACTCTGTGATCCAGTCAGAGAATGATGTAGCGACAGTGCTTAGGACGCACGCAGTAGGCATTTTGTGAGTTACGCGGAGCTTGACCAAGAATTTTGGACAAGTGTTTGCTTTTATTGATTTCGGGTTGTCACGGTGTCGGAAGCGCGAGCACCGCCACCGATCTGACTCCCGTGACCTCTGTGCACCAGCTGCTATTGCATTTTGGGTCAGCGCGCGGCGGCAGGCAAATCAATTTAGCCACGGAATGTGAGAACTCAGGGGCTCCCTTACGGTTCCGAGCTCAGCCTGACTCGGAGCAGTAAGTTTTCAAGACTTCAAGCTTCAAGTTCGAGCTAGTCTGGAGTTTACCACGCGCCCGGTGTTACGAGCTCGACCTTATTACATAATCGTCGGAGTTTGAATCCCATCAAAGGCTTTACCGCTTCAACCTAAATACAACGGACAAATATTAAGAGGCCAAATGGCCGGGATTGGGGTTCTGATGAGATTCATCTCCTCAGAATTGTTGTGTGACCCATTCTCGAGGAGAAATGAAACACTGCCGTTTACACGTGGCCAGCCCATCAAAATTCGGCATCGCGATTGCGCGGTCCGGGTGAGGGAAATGACCGAGAAAGCTGCTTATTCGGGTGCCCTAGACGAAAAATCCACCACAGAATCTCGAAAGACAAGTCGTAACCGTCGTTCAAAAGCTCGAGAAATTTAAGATTACATAATAAGGTCGAGCTCGGATCAAACGCCTCGGGTAATCGACAGACTACAACATCGCGAGGTACGAGTGAATTTGTTGTAGCATCTGTTTATAAGAGACTAAGTTCGAGCTCACTTCAAGTTCGAGCTCAAGTTGTGTAACTAACGCTGGGTTAATTATGTTAGTCCTCCCTTTCAACTTGCCATGAATCTCGAATCTTCTCATGACTTCACCTCGGGACCTCCGCTTATTTCATAGGACACTTCAGTGCGGCATATTGGGACTTCGTGTACATGTATTCACCCTTGGCCCGCTCATACGAATCATCCCTGACTCGGAATTTCTCTGAGAATTCTCTTCTCTTCGTCGTCCAGCGTAACGAACCCCTCACACTAAACGAACTTGCGACTTGAGAGGGTGACCGCGGATTTTGGGCGACATCTCAACGCGCGTTGAAAGCTGCGGGCTCATGGCGGCTGCGTAGACCGCAGAAATGCGGGAAGCTCTCGTGTGGACCATATTTCACGAGGATGACGGGTCCTATGGTTCAATCAGTTGTGTTAAAAAGCGTGCCGACCCCGATCATCCGTTTAGGAGAAACAACCATGATTTTAGATGATTTACGTGGTGATTTGAAGCCGCACGCCTGCTTGCGACGTATCCGCTGCTATGCGAAGGCTAGAAGAATACCGCCGGAAAATTGACGTTGTGGCTCAAAAGTCCACTGGGAGCCGTCTGCGGCTTTCGCGTATGTATGGCCACACGATCCAACCACTGCATACTTATAGTTTGTGAAACCTGGGGAGACCTCCGGTGCTGCCAACTGAAATAACCGGAATGAAAGGCTTACTGGTGAGAACGACAGCATCGAGGTAGAAAAAGAGACCGGAGTGTGTGTTAGGTCTGCGTTAAGGTTCTATAACGTCACGCGCCTGTGAGGTTTTCGAACCGTGGGAATTATAATGGGGTGACGATTCGACTCGCGCTCAGATGCAGGAACTTAAATTTTCAGTGCTATCATCTCCGAAAAAAGTCGCCGCTGTGCATTCACGGGACATCCATTAGGGTGAGACTCAGGATAAATTGTGAAACCACACAAAAATCAAACTGTTGTACATGTTCACCACCTGATCACAGTGGAATAATGACTGACTTAGAGGCTGCCTCCGAGGTCCTCCGCAAAAATGACTGCCGCCTTTTCTCCGATCGCAATCGCAGTTGAGTACGTGTTCTAGTACCGAAACATGAGCATGTGTCGGGATCGCAAAGCTTTTGAATCTCACCGAGTTCACGTTGGATGGCGGAATGGACAGATCAGCGACCTTGAGATTCTTGATGCCGTATACATTCAACCTGCTATCGACGACTCCGCCTTGCTCAAGGGGTTTCATAGGACATGTGCCTAGCTGTGATATGCGGCGTCGTGATCTGAGCACAATTCAAATAAAGGACGATATACCGAATGCCAGCTTGTTCCGATCAACTGACGCATGGCCTCGTCAATTGCATTATCATCTTCCGCTGAATAAACGATCTTGGGCGCGTCCAGGGGAACAGGGCTCGTCTCGGTCAAAGCCGCAGGACTATCCTGGGCAAATTGAGGATGCACCGGAACAAACGCTCCGCGAAATGCGGGCAAGCGTTGGGTAAGCTCGCGGCCTTTCTTGTAGCCCCATCGCAGGGCGGCGACGTCGGCAGGACTATAAAGATCTCAGAATAATATACTGAGAACCGAAAATGCTCTTACTGGGAAAGGTATCCGGCCTGGAAATCGGGAGCCGCATATGGATCCGCGGACGAGATATGGAGGTGTCCCCGTGAAGCAGGGTAGCCCTTGGGTTGGGATCAATGATTTTATTGTTTAGAATGAAACTAGTAGGTACCAAGAAGCACCCAGAGGCAATGAATGCAAGGGGAGGAAGAACAGATTGATCAGCCGGAAGACTGGAGGTACCGTGCATCAGACCGAAATATCCTTCACATGAGCGAGAATTAGGGTATACCCGGGCGCAGCCGTGAGCCACAACAGCGGCTTATCCGGGTGATTCGCGAAAAAATCATTCCAGTACCCCATAAACTCGGGACCGAGTTCGGCGAGCTCGTCAGGACGAGGGCGGATCTTGATAGCGGACTCTATACCACTGTGGGGCGGATCAACGATGCCGTCCAGAAATACAACTACGCTTACTTGGTAGAGAGCAATCCGGATCCATCCTTCTCCCACTTTTCAACAGCAATTTTCCACGTCTCGGGCTCGCCACGAAAGAGGGGATCCATGGTCGTCGTGTTGGGATCAGCGATATATGGGGTTACAAACAATTGGTGATCTAGGTTAAATTGTTGCGAAAAGGTATGCTGGCTGAAACATGAATCCAACCTTGATATTTATCTCCGACACCTGGCATATCCTTTGCAAGCGGGATTCCCGCTTTCTCGAGGATTTCTTTCTTGCCGATTCCGGAGCGCTCTAGAATTAAAGGAGAACCCATCGTACCGGCGGAGACGATAACGAGTTTACGGGCGGTCACTGTACGGACGTCTTGAGGAGAGTCTTCCTAGACGCGTTTGTCGAAGATATATTCCACTCCGTTAGCCACACCATTCCTGGATCGTTACGATAATCAGAAATTGAAGAGTTTGTAGAGTTAATGAGGGCGCACTCTATCACGACACGATTAACAAGGCACCCGTCGAAGACTGATAGGTTCTCTAAACTCTTGTTATAAATATAATGGTGCTGGGACAGTGATCGTGAGCTCGGATGGAGAACAGAACTATCCAACATACCGGCACATCAGACCGGCGACCATCGCTTGATATCCATTTCGGCATTTGCTAAATAGACATGAATTGGAGAAACTATACTTGATGAGCCGGCATACAAAGAACACATTGATGGAACTTTCATCGAGGCCATTCCCTTCGTCATTTCTGGGGCGATCCTTTTCAAATTTGGGACCGAGTTCAAGGAATTGTTTCCCAACGTCGAGAATTTCATCCCCGCCGAAGGAGACTTTCAGAGGGCCATCTGAACCGTGGGTTGGCTTCTCGGGGTCAATTTCATACGTTTCAGCCTTGAGAAATCAGAGTCATGTCGGTTCCATTCGAAAGAACGTACCTTCACCAACATCGGAATCATGTCTTTCGCGGACCACCCGGCATTGCCGAACTCTTTCTCCCAAGCGTCAAAGTCCGAAGCAGCAGGTCGATTATACAGCATCCAATTGATCGAGGAGCCTCCCCCAACACAGCGTCCCGATGGAACGACGACAGATCGGCCTCCCAAATATTCCGAGGGCGCTGAAGTATAGAATTGCATTGCCTTGGCCGTCGGTGCGAGATGACTCAGGAATTGGCCAGGTTGAATATGATCCTTCTTGCCTTTCGTCGTCGGCCCGCTCTCGAGGACGAGAATCGAGAGGTTGGGGAATGCTGTCGCCAGACGACTGGCAATAATGCAGGCGGCAGTACCACCTCCAGCGAAGACGAGATCATACTCTGCTTGAACTGGATGGGGAGCTTCCACAGACATAAGTCGGTCGACAGGGCGGTTCAAGCGCGTAACTTTGTGGTTACGATGCTTTATGCGAACCAGAAGTGATATTTAGATGGGTGTGCGGGAAACATTTCCCTTAAACGTGTTATTCGCTCCACGCAGGCCTTGCGTGACCTAGTCAGGAGAATCAGGCTTTGTTACTAACGTAAGATGCATATTATGCCAGACAGATTTGAGACAGAGCTTGGGAACGGCATCAAATTTGAAGTACGTGAGTCCATTCTTGAGAGTTCTTGAGTACTAATCCCGTCGAAATTAATTTGGAGTTGAAACCCTTTTGGTGCGGTGAAGAACCATCCTTGGACCCCATCTCCGTGACGGTGAAGCTAGGTGTTGTGGCGCTAATGGCCACCACCCAGGGACCCGGCGAGAAGATCGGAGAAAGCAAGGAGAGATGAGAAGGCATGACGGCGGGCGCCGGAAGATCCCGTGAAATCGGCCTCCGGTCGGAAGCCTCCGATATGCTTCGTTTCATGCGCTTTTCTCTCTCACTGTGAATTATGCCTCCAACGAAATTCTGCTATAGATAAACCCCCCCCCCCATTTTCACATATTCCCTACCGGATACTCTCGCACTCGCTAACTTTCCTTTTTGGACCACGAATGATGGCAACCCGATATCTCACGAAGAGGCCACCCCGCGCCAAATCGGACCTCGGTCAAGGGGTGAGATACCAGGTCTTGTCTATCCCTCTATTTTCCTCGTATTTTTTGAATCGGTGGTTCTCGAGATCGAGGTGTAAGGAAAAAAATCAAACCGCTCCCAAAGGATGAACATTTCAAAAAAGTTTTTCCACCTGGAACCATAAGCTAGGTGGTGTGGCACTGATGACCATCACCCACTTGAGGGACCCGGTGAGAAGATCGGAGAAAGTAAGGAGAGGATGAGAAGAAGGCATGACGGCGAGAATCAAGCTCCCGAACTGGGTGATCGGCCATCATTTGTGCCCCAGACTACCCCAGAAAAATGGCTAGGCGAGCCTACTAAGTGAGCCCGTGACGCCGTCGATAACAGTGCATTCGTGTCTCACATATACTGAAAGCCACTATTATTTTAATTTTTGCAACGATACAATGCCCGAATAAAAATACAACAATTGCGCGCTGATACAGCTCTAGGGGATCGACAACACTTGCTATCCCATTGACTCTATGGCGACGGCGTCTAGCGAGATGAATCGGTGCGTAGTCCGCTACGGGCTATGCGCGTACTTGGACCGCTGGCGCAGGACGTGTCCGTATTTGAGCAGCAGCTGTAAAGCCAATGAGCGAGGGCTCCAACATAGAGGCGGAAAGGACGTACCCAGAACACCGGCATCAACAGGAAGGAAATCCCAGCGAGAAGCGCCGAGCCTGGCCCGAGCCCGAGGTTCGTGAAGAACGCGCGGCCGAACAATCTGCAGCAAGCATTAGCAGGTGCGGCGGAGAACGGAGAAGAAGGGCACGCACGGGAACACGCTGGCGATGGCGGAGCGGAAGAGATCGTTCCCCGCGAGCACCGACGCGGCGTATAGCGGGTACGCGGACGTCACGTACATCAGGACACTCTGGAAGTTGAGGAAGATGCCCGGGAGGTAGAGCGCCGCGCCGATGACGGGGACGATCCAGTGCACGCTCGCCTTCGAGGAGAACCCGAAGATAAGGACGCTCGTGGGGATGAAGATGCTCGCCATGAGCCCGATCTCGAGGCGGATCTCTGGCGCGACTTCGGTGTTGGCGGCGGCGGCGCGCGCGTAGCGTGGGGCGATGTGGTACTTCTGGTAGAAGCAGTAAACCGTGTACTGTGGAAAGTGTCAGTGGAATGGACATATGCGGGGGTGGCGGGAGTGCTCACAGTGATGGAGCCAGAGACGATGAATGCGAGGAAAGGCAGCCCGCCAACGCCTTGATTGAAGTGGTAGATGTCGTTGAACACGAGCGGGAAGGCCTCAAACCAGAGGTAGAAGATCGCGTCTGGGATAGGTCATTAGGATGGGGCTGGAAGGGAAGGGAAGGTGACTCACAAACAAAGCCCAGATAGATGTTGGCAAATGCGAGGGCGGGCTCTTTCGCGAGCACGAAGGGCCGTACGAGGGACTCGTATACGATCTCGCGGGCGCTCTGGGACTCTTCGTTGCGCTCTGTCGCCGTCCGTAGCTCGGGGTTGCCAGTGAGCTTCCTTAGGCGCTGAGCACGACGAAGCAGGATGGTGGGCTCGTATGTCTCGGGCAGGAAGAGCGAGAGAAAGACGACAGCGAATGATGTGATCCAAAGGAGCTCCATCATCGGCCACCGCCAGCCCTTGGCCTGCGCTGCGAATCCACCGATGACCGGCCCTGTAATCGGACCTGCCACTGCGCCTAGTGCCCAGATACCCAGGACGTACGCAAATTGTTGTTGCGGGAAGATATCAGCCATGGAAGCGCCCTTTGAGCTTGTCAGATGAATGAAATAATGAGGGGAGGGAGATACGCACCCCGGTCGCAAGTGCGGGGCTTCCAACGAGCCCAGTCAAAAATCGCATGGCGAGAACCGTGCTCATGTTGGTGGCGGTGACGATGGGAATCTGGAAAATGACGAAGAGGAAGAGCGTCGCCATGTATACTGGGTTGCGGCCCAGTATGGGGAGCTCTTGGAGGGGCGACAAGAACATTGGACCGATTCCGTAGCCTGGTAGAATGATAAGAATACGGATGACGGTGAACGAGAGTAAATCCTTACCAAGAACGTAAAGAGTCAGACCAAGCGTAGCTGTCGTCAATGACACGTTATATTCAGCCATCAATCCTGGGATGGAAGAAGTGTAGATCGCCGAGCCGATGTAGATGCTGAATGTGAGGAAACTGATGCTGAATGCGACAAATGCGCGTTTAGAAAAAGACCAATTTCTGGACAAGGATGAGTTGCGAACGACCCGTTATGATGAAGAATGCGCACCTGGGATTCTCAGGGTCCGAATCGCCGTCCCATCCAACGAGATACGGATCAGGAATAGCGGTAGCATCGTCGACCTGCTTAGGCTGCGACTCGAGGTCTGCAGCGAGTGTGGTTGCAGTCGCCTCGCGCTTTATTTCCGTGTCGGGTGGAGATGAGGTTTTCGAGCTCTCTTTGGTTTTCTCCGTAGAGTCTCCGCACAATGTCACGGCGTCGGATGCCACTGCGTCTGGATTTTCACGCTCGGAAGAGGGAAGAAGGAAGTGCTTTGGCACCACATAGCCCGGTCGCTGTTCAGGGTAAGGCAGAAGGCGGCCATTAGACAGGTAGTTGATGATCTGCCCGACGGTCGAGTCGCGAATTAAATCTTGGACCATCTTGTTGGTTGGAAGGGCGGGAGGGAAGAGGAGTGAGGATGTCCCATTCCATGTTGCTCCTTTATACTCCTCAGTGGCTTTGCGAGACTCGATTGCAGCTGAATCATCTGCGGTATATTTCTTGGAAAGTGTTTGGTGAGCAAGCCAGTCAGCGCTGATTCACATCCGCATTTGGCATCCCATCATTTCGCTTACTGCTCTTCGACTCAGAGGTTCGGAACCGCTTCAGAAGTGGAGAGGTGAGTCTGACGAATCACTATTCGACTAGATATTCGCTACACAATCGAAAATTGATTTTATTCAAGAGAAACTTCTCGGAAGCTCAAGAGTTCGAAGCTGTCTACCAAATTGCACCGTGGTCGATTCATCACGGCCAAGTACGTGTAATAAGACTCGGATTCATCGAGTCAGGAAACCTCGCACTTCGATCAGCGGGAGGAATCCATACAATATTATCTCGCCCTTGACACCCTTTTCTAAGCCGCAAATGTTCTTGAAGTCGTTAGTTAACTGCATAGGATTTACGAACCGAACAAGGTATGTATATCGAGAAGCCAGGTACGAAGTACGAGAGCCTGCTACTGTGCGAATAACTCACAATATTCTTCTATTCACGGCGTCTCTCCTCTTTCCGCGCCACTGGAAAACCCATCCAATCTGGTCCGCAAGAGTAATCTCGACCCCCAGCTCCTTCGCGAAAGCCCACACAACCCCCGGATTCTCCAAAAACTGCTTTCCAACAAACACTACGTCGGCTTGGTCTTGGTCCAATACTTGCTGCGCTAAGGCCCCCGTGGTTATCTTGCCCACGGCGGAGACAGTCAGCCCCGTGGGCTTTGACGCCTTGACCGCTTCTGATAAATGAGCCTGGAACGCTGGTCCACCCCTGAGCTTCTGGCGCGGATGTATGAAGCCAGAAGAGACGTCAAGAAGGTCGACACCGTGCGCAACCAGAATCGGTGCTAATTTGATAGTGTCCTCCAGCCGCCACGAAGGTTCATCTGGCATAGACTCTTCGAGGCAGTCTGTCGCGGATATACTGAAGGTCAATCCAAATCAATAAGACGCAACTGCGAGCAAAGAGAAGTAATTACCGCAGGAAAAGTGGCATGGCTGGGGGCATATTTTCTCTCACCGCTCTCACGACTTCTACCGTGAGTCTGGCGCGATTCTCGAAACACCCTCCGTACCGGTCCGTGCGCTTGTTGCTCACTGGGCTCAGGAAGGAATGGAGCAAGTATCCGTGGCCGCTGTGGATCTCAATCACGTCGAATCCAGCTTTCACTGCCCGCTTTGTAGCGGTCGCGAATGCTCGCACGATATCCTTTACCATCTCCTTGTTGAGTTCCTTGGGCATAGGATAACCAGGAGCGTAGCGGAGCGCAGATGGACCCCAAATATCATCTGGCCACCCACCAAGCCCTTCAGACGCAGTTGTCTCGTCCATGACCCACGGCGGAGTTGTCGAGCCTTTACGCCCTGCATGGGAAAGCTGAATACCGATCTTCTGGCCTTGTCCGTGCGCAAAATCGACCATTGCAGCAAGACCTTCGATATGGCAATCAGACCATAAGCCGAGGTCTTGCGGTGTTATTCGACCTTCGGGAAGGACGGCAGTGGCCTCCATCATCGTCAGTCCCGGACCGCGGCAGATGATCCCCCCGACTGCATTGGAGACAAATTAGCACCCAGAAAGAAGATTGTTCTTGTTTATTTACGGTGCGCAAAATGCCATGGTGTCAAAGCGCCATCTCGTGCCGAATATTGACAAAGCGGGGATAGCTGGGCGTGCAAGAGTTTTGAAATGGAACATCTCAGACTCTGGAGGCACCTACGAATATCCTATTTTGGAATTCTACGCCGCGAATACAGATCGGCTTGAACAGTGTCGGAATTGTCTTGTCATTACCGGAAAAATTGGCGCCACCCGCTATGTGTTTTGGATCCACGGCTTTTGAGGACATGGCGGTTTTCTAACCGGGCTCACACTGAATTGCGACTATATATGCGTCGCACATCATCCACCCGCTCAATTAGGAGATGACAGCGAAGTCAGTTTTCTGATATTGTCCGGGGCATCCCGAGACTAATTATTTCCGCGTCATACGTGGTTCTAGTCGGCGTGCTGCGATGCCGCACCGAAGTACATCATGAGATTGCAATCAACGGTATGTTTGGCCCACGAACTGATCTTCCCGATGAGGGATTAGTAGGTACAGTACTTTGGCGGGCAGCCACACGAGGAATCGCCGAGGAAGAGATCTTTTTTTTTGGCAGTGTGGTGAACCATTCCTTTCTGTACACCTGACGGACATTCCTTGCCAAGAAAACGGGCCACCAACGGTATCACGCCAACTCCAATCGCAGGGCATCGTACATAACCCTCGTCGAAGACCCCGGATGTAACCCCAGAACCACCTGGTTCGTGCCGTTAACCAGCCAGCTTCCGGGGAAGGTCCACTTGTTGGCTACCGTGAAGCAGCTGATTCCCGAGCGCTCGAGGCAGCTCGAGCTTACGTTGCTCGGAATGATCCACTCCAGCGCATCTGAGAGATTGTTCACGGATGCCGCGAGCGGGAAGCTCGCGAAGGTCGCCGAGGAAAAGTCCTCGTTTCCCGTCGCGCCGCTCGCCCCGGCGAGCTGAATCGTGAACGTAGCTGTGGAATTCGCAGGAGGTGCTTGCGGCAGGTCGAACTGAATGGTGAAGTTGACTTTCTGCCCACTGGTGGCGATCTGCGCGTAATTCTGACGGGCCCGCATCAATTCCAAGGTACGAGAACAACACCGACTCAGTACATACCCAATCCGTGCCGACGTCGCTCTTGCCTACGACGAAGTTTACACCATCTGGGAAGTCGTTCACGAACGAATATGCGCCCCAGTAACTACGGTACTGCATTGGGTGATATGTTTTGTTTGGATCGCGCTCAAATCCGTGCTTGAATTCTCCTGCTGACTTGTCGGGGGTCCCAATGCGCCATAGTTCAGTTCCTGCCTCGGCGAATCAGCTTCCGATCTCCAGGAACTGCGGTAATCATACCGGCACTCTCCTCCTGCCATGTCAAACCTCTCAATACTGACGTCTTCCCTGCCCGAACCTTGACTCCCTCCTTCACAAAGGATCCGAAAACGCCTGCATCTGGAATCAGCGTCCGCCCAGGTCAATGACTGTACTCGCTCACCCTTGGCATACACGGTGAGCCTATACGTGCCCTCGGCGACAGCACCTATCTGGAGCGTCCCGGCAGCACTAACATCCCCCCAATACTGCCGGGCCTTGAGGTCCAGCACGTTTCGGGGGAAATCGAGCCCGGGAGCGCTCAAGACCGCGACAACATCCTCCGCTGCAGGAGGGAGCCTCATATGCGACAGAGCAAAGGCGCCGCGCTCGATGGGCGGTGTGAACCCCGGAATCAAGTGTGCGATGGACTGGTAGAATTTTGCGAATGTAGAGAAGTCAGCCTGCGCCTCGGCATCGCTGCGGAGGGTCGCAAGACTAGGGCAAGTGTTGGTGACGCAGAAAAGGGAAGATACATGGTATTACCTGGCTTGTTGCCCTTTATTGAAGTACAGATATTGCGGGCCCCACGTGCGGTCGTAGCCCTCGTTCGTCAGATTGGTTGTAGCAGCTCCTTGGTGGCTGGAAGCGAACTTGGAGATGGTTCGTTAGAGGGACGGCACAGAGGAACCAAAGTGAACTTACGTAGTAGTAGATATGCGGGATACGGACGAGATTGGGGCTGCCTTCCGGGACTCCAATCATTCCATCGAGAAGTAAATCCGTGTGCGTGGGGCCTCCGAATAATGTATCCTGAGTAACTAATGGGCGAGTTGGAGCTTATAATGGTTCTCGTAATGAAAACACGTACCGGAGACTATCCATGCCCCGTATGCCATCCCTGTTTCCGCAATCCCATACAGCCCGTGCGCCTTTCGCTTGCGATATGCGTCGGTCAAGAAATACTTGGTCCACCAATCTGATGTCTGCACTACAAACGGCTCGTCTGGAGTCGCGATCGCCAAATTCCATGTCGCGTCTTGTGCCTGAACGGCAGGTGTGATGGCGTTTTGGTCGGGGATACTGACGTTAAGATTCGGATTGGTGCTCGCCGTCTGCCATAACGTGGTGTTAAATTGCCACACCTCACGTATCTCCCGCACCGGGATACCGCCATCTTTTTAGATTGTTAGACCAGTCATAGGTGTTCCTAGCTATAAATGATACTTGCCTGCAAAGGGCGGCCCGGTGGACGAGTTGCTGTAGAGCATGCGCGCGAAATTATGCAAGCCTGTGGAGGATGGCGTGTCCCGAATGAAGTACCACTGTTGAAACGTGTGGCCGATGGGCAACACCTGCTGCATGAAGACGCCAGCATATGCGGTGAGGGCAGAATCGAACCCTTGGATGAGGGTGAAGGTGGCATTGCCATTCGTAGCTATGTGGAAGATGTCTGACGGAGTTGGGTTTGTAACTTCGAATCCACTTGGGACGCAGTGACATTCGTAATACCCTCTCCCAGACGTGTTGGACTGGGGCCCCTGAAGGTCTTGACCATCAAGGTGAATGTGGCCCAAGAATCCATTTGTTTTGTCGATTCTGAGACGTCGACTGTCAAATTGGAACCGACGCCGAAGCTGAACGCATACGTGAATGACAACCGGTCGTTGTGGATCGCAATAGTCGTTGCATTTTCAGAGGCAGAAATCCTGCCTTTCACGCGCGCGGCCAACGCAAGGGCAAGAAATAGGTATCTCATGGCCGATGTAGGGGTGGTGCGCGAGCGCCGGGGTGTATGGATTTATGGAGGGGTTCGCGTCCGAGCCCTATGACCAGCTTCCCGGACCGCGTTCGGGGCGCATACTACGCGCGCCGTCGCGCCTTCGTGAATTGGCGGTAAGGATTCTGGGCATGTGATGCGCGCTGTCCCCAGCGGCCCGTTGTCGGAAAAATGGGGCCGTGAACTAAAGATAGGCCCACCGTTGCGCTATTTACAGAAGGAGAAAATAGCCCGAGGAACCATCTTGAAAAGATCGACAATTGGCTGAGAAGGACTCGATCCGAGGTCGGCAATTTATTTGTTGTTATTGATTTCGCTCTTGTTCCCAACCAACATCATCTCTAAGGCTCCAACCGTTTAGTTTTCGTTTATGAAGGCCCGTAAACTAAACGGTAAACAGTTCAAAAACGTTTGCAAACATTTATAAACGTTTAAAAACGAATATATTTGACCAAATATATTTATTGGGTGTGGAAGACTGCAGTTTTGACCCGAATAAAAAAACTGGAGGTTTCTTACCCTGGGTGAGCTCCATACATGGTTTTCACACCATGTTGGCCTGCATGGACGGGCGGGCTTCCCCGACGTAGGTGTACTGCCATTGGCAAGTTGAAGTCCGAGATGCCCGGAGTCACCATTGAACCGAGCGCGAAGAAGCATAGCACAGACCAGCCTAGATTTGTGTTCAAATTGAAGTCTCACTCATTGCTACGTAGTTTCAGAATGAAATTGAACAGTGAATTAAGGTACAAGATCAGCCAAAAGTCCCTGCAATAATATTACCGTTTAAACCATTTGTAAACTGTTTTAAAAATGTTTACCGGGGCCTGTAAACTAAAAGGATTATTAATCCGTTTAGAAACGTTTAGAAACGTTTAAAAACGAAAACGGTTGGAGCCTTAATCATCTCCGCTGCGGCTTGTTCTTGGTCATAGGCTGCCTCTCCTATTATGTGTACTTGTACATACTCGAGTGCCAAATGTATCGGAGCCCCGAATTTTCTATGCCAACTTTAGTCTCGTCTCTTCGTCTTCATAGTGGGCGAAATCTTGCAAATGTGAAACTCTCCTCACTTGGCAGGCTGGCCCCGGTAGGACGTAGGAAGGCCTAGAGGACCTCTTCCTCTTAGAATGAACTTCAGTTGTCATTTACACTACGAATCTCGGACAAGATTTGGAACCCGATTGTAAATGGTACACAGCGCCAAAAAAACTTCACGACATTGCCAGATCTGAGAGCCTGTTTCAAGAAGGAACCATCCACACTCTACTCTTGTTGATCGCATGCTTCATTCGCCAGTCTGTCCGCCTCCCGGTTTTCCTCCCGCGGCACCCAAACGAAGTCGACTTGGCCTCCATTCGTAATATCATCCATCAAGTCCGACGCCTCTTCAATCAAGTCGCGATTCTTAACCTCAGCACCTGTAGAGGCGATATCGTCAAAACTCTAGTAAAATCGAATCATCCGTTCAATGCCCACCACGCGCGTTGATCCATCCGTTGTTGATCCATTTATTGAGCCAGTCGCGCAGGCATCCAATAGAGTATTTCGAGTCGGTGTGGATGGTGAGAATAAAATACGGGTCGTCGCGCAGCGCCTCCCGCCTGTCGCGCGCCAACTCGAGCGCCAAGATGATCGCCACGAGTTCCGCTCCTGCAGACCGAGAGATGAAGGGTAAGTTTATGTCGATTGAAGAGGCCTACGTTGATTCGTAGGCGGTGGATGCATCGGAAGTTGGCGAAGCCAGCCAGTCGATCCGTCTGGTAGCAGTCGGCTGAACCATGCACCGGCCCCGCCGATTGAGCCTGATCGGCCGTTTCCGCGACATGCGCCGTCCGTCCAAACGTCGAGGTGGTATGGCATGCTCAATTGGAGACTGTGGACTTGGAATGAAGAACGAAGAAGCGCGGTCAAAACGCTAATCAAGCGACACAGCCACTTTACGTCAAGCGCAAATCTTCAACGACATTCTGGGATTAGGCTTTGAACGGTGAAAATATTGGTGGGCATATTGAAACAGCATCCATGTCCCTGACTTTCTGCCGTGCTAAGATACGTGTGCCCGCGCCGTTAGCGCTTGAGCTACGAGAGTTCTATAGGTGATTCTAATTCATGCGGTAGTTTCCGCACTGGTACGAGCGGGAGAGCTCGAGCTTTGAATAAAAGTAAGAAAAAGTAGGATGGTACAATAGAATCATTGAACACACCTCTCTCAGGCTCTCCGCTTTATCACACCCTTCATTCGCAAGTTGGTCTGCTATCCTGTTGAACTCGTTCTGTGCCCGTCGAACCCAAACAAATTTGACCCAACCGCCATTGGGCCGGTGGCGCTCGATTTCGAGCCTCAAATTATGCACTTTCTCGATCAAGTCTTTGTTCAGCACGTCCTGACCTGGATACTGGGCAGTAAGTAATGTCCATGTCCCCCGGATTTCGTGAGGCTCACCGTCAACCTTTTTCCATCCATTGTTAGCCCAGGTATAGACCCACGATTCCAGGCATTGAACGGAATACTGGGAGTCGGTGTACACGGTTAGGACGAAGCGCGGTGCGATGCGGTCGCCGGTCTGAGAGAAGTCCGGTTCGAGGTAGAGGTTTAACTGCTTTTGATGCGCAGCCTGGAGGCCTAGGAATATCGCGGTGAGCTCTGCTCCTAAATATCCTGTCGGCAGACGTAGAGGTTCCAAAATCGTTGGGACAGACTTTGGTTTGTCGGTTGGGGGTATTGTGGGAGCGGTTGCGACAGTGACTGGGAGCCAACACAGCCAGATTCTGGGATATAGACGCCTGCTCCGCCGACGGCGCCCGGGCAGCCATTGTTGCGGCATGCACCGTCGGTCCACGCCTCCAGGGTGAATTCCATCCTGAGAGACAGTAAGGCTACATAAAAAAGCCTGACTCTAAAAATGACTCAGCTTCGGCAATCCTCGGCAATCACGACGATCGCACTGATTGGCAGTTTCCGTCACCGCCAAGTCTTTCTCTTCAATCGTCAACCACAAGCCACAGACGACCCAAGGTCCCACTGGATACTTATATGTACTTACCAACCCCTTCTTGAAGAGTGTGGATCACAAAGGTGAGTCAGATAAATGTAACTTGTGTGCACTGGGACTCGGGAGCATCCGGTGGGTTCACTGATTACGGAGATAATATACGGTACAGCACGAAAAAAATCTACTTATCTTGCCTCCTCCTCCCCATCCTTCGGAGGAGCTCATTTCAATGTCCTAACAGCATCATCGCGCCCGAGATTTTGGATACTCGCATCGATAGACGACCACATTTCCCTCTTCAATTTATTATTTGCTGTATCCCGGCTTTCAGTTAAGCTCTGTTTCACGGGAAATCCCCACGGAGAGCTGTGTCCCTTCGGCAGGATCGTGCAGCGCACCCTCGGGAACCAGCTGGGTTTCTTGATTGAGACGGAAGACGCCAGGCCGTGGTCCACTGTAGATGGGACAACCTCTCCTGGAAACCGTTGATATCTCGATGTCAGCTAAATGCAGACAATTAAAAGGCACCACATCTGTTTTCGCTCAAATCGAATGACGCTCGTTCTCGAACCGATAGACTCCGGCCAATGCGGATGTCTGGGATATAGGTCTTTGGAAAGAAGGATCAGGTCAACATCATCTCGTAGCGAAAGCCGCTGACTGAGATAAGGATTAACAGTCCCCGCACCCACCACTCTTAGTTTGCGGGTCCAAGATCCACACCAGCGTCTGCTGCCGAGTGATCGAAGATATCATCATTGGCTAGAGGGTGTGTCAAATTCTGAGGACAAATGGTTGGACACGGGCCCGAACTCGGCGTTCAGCAGATATTTGCGGTCACTTCTTGGCTCCTCATCGCGGATGATCAAGACCTCGTATGACCCGTAGGACTGTCTGTACGCGTCGAACGAGGGACCCAACTGTGAGATAACTCCGCACCGGGGTAACAGCTAATGCAGGATGAGAAAGCAGCCTTGCAACATAAGGAAATGTTAACACACATTGCTATCTGTAAGTTCCACCGTTTTAGAGTCAAAGCCGCACTCGAGGCTGGGTCGATCCATTTAAGCACACGGCAGTCTGGGGTTTACTTTGCATCGACTCACAATTCATGTATACCCATGGAGTTTAGATGATGCGCAAATAGCCCGATCGACAGGCGCGTATTGTTCCCCCACCTTCAACGCTGATATGGATTTGCATGAAAATGGGCGACTGGGTAGCGAGGGTGAGTTTATTGGGGCAGTCTGGTTAATATTCTGGTTGACATTTGAACTAAGGAGGTCAACTTAAATATAATTCGAAGGCGAGAACGAATACGCACTGAAATCTGAGTGCAGATATTGATGCTTGAGGTACTGTCATTGCCGGAGTGCAAGTCGATCCATACCGCCGAGCGGTGGACCGGGCCCACCCAGATGGCATTTTTGTCCTTGTGTGAATCGTCCGCAGCCCCTCCGCGGAGGCGAAGGTCAGGACCATCTGTGGCGATTTCATGTCCGCCGCCGCTGCGAAACCGCGAGACGAGTCGTCTGCGAGCGGTCGGACGGCGACGGTACAGCCGGATTGATCGGGGAGACATTTCGCGAGAAACATAACATTCTTTCGTAGAGCGGAGGCGAACAAGAATACCACGGGGACGGCGGGCGACAGCATCACCGCGATGGGGGCCCGTATCCCGGCCGAGCGGATGGAACAAAACAGGGCCGCGTCGTAGTTCTTTTCGAGCCAGGCTTCCCCCCCGGGTTGCATGGTGAACCGACACGAGGACGCCCCCTTCGCTGAGATTGTCTTGGAGGACTCGGACGTCCTCTCGTGTGACAGGATCGCGGTAGCGGGGGCTGCATATTTTATTTGTTGGGTCTCCGTCGAAGAACCCGGAACGGACTTACGAGTCAGGCGAGGGGATGAGAACCGTGGTCACAGCTGGACGTTCCTGGGAAAGACGGCCTCTCGCACACGAGGCGCCTATATAGCCCAGATACGACTGCCGCTGGCAGCGAGATGTACGTCGAGGAGTCTCTGCGACGCCGCCGGCCCCTAGGTGATTCAGCAGCGATGAAATCGGGCGAGAAGAGTCGATGGATGGGTGGTACCCAGAGTGAAGTGACCCCGAGAGCCTGAAGTTTCCGCTCGATGATCGTGCGAGACAGGGGACCGTGTGCAGCCGTGTGCGATGAACCGGAGCTGGAGTATTTCGCAGGTTCAGCGATCGGCCTCCTCCCGCAGTAATTACGTCGCGCGTATCGGCGTAGGTCCGAGTCTTGGCGTCGATGAAGGATACTACTTAGGAGACTCGGACCTTTCCATCTGCCTTTTGTCTGTCTTTCCATTTTTTTTGGAGTAAAAGTCACGCGAAAGTTTACGGTGGGATTGAGGAATTAATGGTTGAAGTTCTCCGTAGATCTGGTGAATCCAAGGCTGGCGAGACGAGAGAGGTGGCCTGGACGATTGAGCTGAAGTGCTGGGTTTACGGTGATTGCCGTTGTGGTTCTCGGCGTCGGCCCGATGACCCGGTTTTCAACCGCAGTTCTCAACCACAGCTATTCCATGTTCAATCCATGGTGTCCCTTTGGTGGCACTGCGTAACCTTGTAGCGGATTAACAGGCAGCTATAAATATGCTTGCAGCTTGAGCGATACAGGAAACGAGACTTTGTAAAGTTCAATTTCGTGAAAATAAGTAGGCTCGCTTGTATGTTAGGTATATAATCCACCCCAAACTCTCCTGATTATTTTATTTTATCTCGATTACTGCACATGACGTGTCCTCCACAGAGATGGCGGGAACCCGTCGCTTGCTCGTCCTCTCGGACGGTAACGGGGCATCAAATAGAGAGGGGGATTGCTTCCATTGGAAGTGTCCCATGCCAACGCGGACAAGAATCAAGGTAGGCACTATATTCTGAGTCGCACGTCAGAATATTTGGTTATACGTTTGTTGTGTTACTGACAACACCTTGTGATGCCATACCGCCAATGACACCACGGATTATGAGCACCTGGTAGTCGCGTCAGATTCTGGCACATACATTCCTCAATCGCACAGACTCACAAAGTCGGAAGGATTTTTTTCGCCCCCGAAGGACCGAACGATAATCTTGAGTATCATCAAAGCGCAATAAATTCCACCGGACTCGAGTCTGAGGAATAGGCTCAAATCTTTCCTCGTCGTTATGCGGGACACACGCACATCATGGCAATAGCAGTATCGTAGCGTTTCCGGAAAGTATTGCCGTTGACGATGTATGCTTCGTGTCGTATATACCATATCCGACCAGCTACTTAGCAACTCAGTCTGGGGAATGCAGGTGCAGTATGGATCATACCTGTTAGACAAACGAAAATCACATTCGTCCCAGCCCCCATAATGAAGGGTACCCTTGGGTCAATATATGACTTCGAGTCGACATCCAAGCCGACCACGGAGATACACCCAACAACTGCCGGATAGCACTTTATGGAAAGGACAACGCAACTCTGACTGATCCAGCTCACCCACGGTTGCGAAGATGGAAATTCCCGGGAGTATGAGCACTGTCTTGTTCGACCCCCAGATAACATAGCAACGATACAACTGGGAGAATTACTTAGTTACACAAGGGAAGTGATAGGAGGAGGAAGACGAACGAAAACCAAGTCCGTCACGAAACTGTTGTGTGCGTTAGCCGCTAGCTAAAATGAGGTGAAGACCGACCATGACCAACTTGTTGACTGCCAGTCCTATGTCTCCCACCAAAGAGACACGAAAGAATAAGCGGGACAGACGAGGGAATTCCGGAGAGCCTTGGATCAGTTCTTTATTCAGCCGAATTATGATTCCGGTCTGAACTACAAAACCGAGTGCCTCCAACGTTCCCAGGAGAAACATGGCTGACGTGGTGACGAGCAGAAACCGGGATCCCGCCCGGCCACTATGAGTGAGTGTGTAGATGGAGAATATAAATAGGACGACGTATAGTGCTGGGCTTTCCATGAGGTCGAGGAACGCAGGAGGTAGATATGTATTCACCGTACAGCACTAGCGAAGTCTGGCATACAATATTAATCGATCACACATCGCTCACAGATGGAGTGACTTACGATGGTCATGGAAAGTGTGAAATACAACTGCTTCCACCAAGACTCGAACTCGGCGGGATTGACCACATAAGGCATGGTGGGACAATGGGATCAGGATGTCGTTCAATAGCTGAATATATATACAGTGCATGGCCGTACCGCTTCCCTTGATAGCTATTTATTGAAGATGGGAGCTGCCAATGAATGATGAGATTTCCGAAGGATGTATTTGGGTGTAGTGATGAACGCCAAGAGGGTTACAGTATAATGGATGTGTATTCCAAGCCCAAATCGAAGATGGCTGCTACGAGCTAGTCAGTTGTTTCAGGAAGTACAAGACAGGCTGTACGCCAGGACCGATTGCAAATATGTCATAGTGCATTTAGAACGAACAGATGGTGTCCAACGGCCAAGATGATGGCCAGATTCCCCAAGAATAAACCCTTCAGAAGTCGGCCTGAGGGCTCCGAGTCCTAGAATACCTGCTTGAAACAGCGATAGAGGGATAGGAGTCGGAACATTTCAGGGTGAAGTTCAGAGGACGAAAGATCCAGAATAGACGGTAGAGAGAGAGAGCTGGGGGTTGGTGATCTCCGCGCGTTCTTCTCCCGCTGCCGCCCAGCTCCCGTCAAGCACTGAAACACTGAAACTGATTCAGCGGTAGTCTCTTATAAACAGACGCTACAACAATTGTCACTCGTAATTCAGCGGTGTCAAAGGCGTTGATTGTTGGTGACCAGTGCCGTTCTGTTTGTTATCCATGAACGCACTGCGGGATCAGAGATGATAGATTGACTCATTTAGTCCGGGCCGCAACTTGGCTTTCCATCTGCGCGAGTCACGTCGGTGGCTTAATTCGTGGGTGGGCAATTGATGAGTTGGGGGGCCGAGATTTACAATCGCTGTTGTGCGCACAGTGGCCGCGGCGTTCATAATAGTATCCTCACACGTTTTGCGGTCCTGGAGGTCGTACTAAAGGAGTCTCAAGTAATTCTTGATTAGTTCGAAATACTCTGAAGCCTGGTAACACGGAATGCATACATGGCCGACTAAATACCAGCGTCATCACAGCCACCCACATCTTTCGATTTCATGGTTATAAGCGACCCGTGATCTGAACCATTCTCGGAGTAGGCTTCCGCGGGATTTCAGATTCCCCACTGATAGATGCAGCAGAGTTTCCAGTCCAGCACATTGTTCGAGGCGGTCGTGGATTGCCATCATCTCATCCCACGTTTACCATGCAGATATTGAATAGCGCACCGTCTGTCGTTGGATATTTTCAGGTAGCCGTAACCTACGAGCCATCCTATAGCTAGTACCCGCGACTTCGAGCTGTGCGCGGACGTGAGCCACCTCCTCGGATCCGATCCAATACGACAGGAAACTAGGCCTCCTCAGCCAAATTGCACCCGTCATTGGCATACCCATCCGCCTTAAGTTTACGGTAGGATTGAGGAAGTAGTGGTTGAAATTCTCCGTAGATCTGGCGAATCCAAGGCTGGAGAGACGAGAGAGGTGGCCTGGACGATTGGACTGAAGTGCTAGGTTTCCGGTGATTGCCGTTGTGGTTCTCGGCGTCGGCCCGATGACCCGGTTTTCAACCACAGTTCTCAACCACAGCTATTCCATGTTCAATCCATGGTGTCCCTTTGGCGGCACTGCGTACCCTTGTAACGTATTAACAGGCAGCTATAAATATGCTTGCAGCTTGAGCGATACAGGAAACGAGACTTTGTAAAATGCCAGGTACATAATCCACCCCAAACTCTCCTGATTATTTTATCTCGATTACTGCACATGACGTGTCCTCCACAGAGATGGCGGGAACCCGTCGCTTGCTCGTCCTCTCGGACGGTAACGGGGCATCAAATGGAGGGGGGGATTGCTTCCATTGGAAGTGTCCCATGCCAACGCGGACAAGAATCAAGGTAGGCACTATATTCTGAGTCGCACGTCAGAAGATTTGGTTATACGTTTGTTGTGGTACTGACAACACCTTGTGATGCCATACCGCCAATGACACCACGGATTATGAGCACCTGGTAGTCGCGTCAGATTCTGGCACATACATTCCTCAATCGCACAGACTCACCAAGTCGGAAGGATTTTTTTCGCCCCCGAAGGACCGAGCGATAATCTCGAGTATCACCAAAGCGCAATAAATTCCACCGGACTCGAGTCTGAGGAATAGGCTCAAATCTTTCCTCGTCGTTATGCGGGACACACGCACATCATAGCGATAGCAGTATCGTAGCGTTTCCGGAAAGTATTGCCGTTGACGATGTGTGCTTCATGTCGTATATACCATATTCGACCAGCTACTTAGCAACTCAGTCTGGGGAATGCAGGTGCAGTATGGATCATACCTGTTAGACAAACGAAAATCACATTCGTCCCAGCCCCCATAATGAAAGGTATCCTTGTGTCAATATATGACTCCGAGTTGACATCCAAGCCGACCACGGAGATACACCCAACAACTGCCGGATAGCACTTTATGGAAAGGACAACGCAACTCTGACTGATCCAGCTCACCCACGGTTGCGAAGATGGAAATTCCCGGGAGTATGAGCACTGTCTTTTTCGACCCCCAGATAACATAGCAACGATATAGCTGGGAAAACCAATTAGTTAAGGGAAGTGATAGGAGGAGGAAGACGAACGAAAACCAAGTCCGTCACGAAACTGTTGTGTGCGTTAGCCGCTAGCCAAATGAGGTGAAGACCGACCATGACCAACTTGTTGACTGCCAGTCCTATACCTCCCACCAAATCGACACGAAAGAATAAGCGGGACAGACGAGGGAAATCCGGAGAGCCTTGGATCAGTTCTTTATTCAGCCGAATTACGATTCCGGTCTGAACGACAGAAATCAGGGTGTCCAACGTTCCCAGGAGGAACATGGCTGACGTGGTGACCAGCAGAAACCGGGATCCCGCCGGCCGGCCACTATGAGTGAGTGTGTAGACGGAGAATATAAACAGGACGACGTATAGTGCTGGGCTTTCCATGAGGTCGAAGAACGCAGGAGGTAGATATGTATTCACCGTACAGCACTAGTGAAGTCTGGTATACAATATTAATCGATCACATATCGCTCCCAGATGGAGTGACTTACGAAGGCCATGGAAACCAGGAAATACAACGTCTTCCACCAGGACTCGAATTCGGCGGGATTGACCACATGTGGCATGGTGGGGAAATGGGATCAGGATATCGTTCAATGGCTGAAATATATATACAGTGCATGGCCGTGTCGCTTCCCATGATAGCCGTAATGAACGGCACGAGGGTTATAAGTTATTGTAAGCACTCACTGAAACTGATTCAGCGGCGTCAAAGACCGGTGCCGTTCTGTCCGGAAGTCATCCATGAACGCAGCGGCGGGATCGGAGATTATAGATTGACTCATTTAGTCACTTAGCTTTCCATCTGCCCCGGTACGGCGCGAGCCACGCCATCGACTTAATTCGGGGGTGGGCGATTAGCGGGCCATTCAATGATTTTTGGAGCGTGCACAAATTTGGCGGGCAGATGGCCCCGCTAAGCCATTGACGGCTGTGGAGCCATCCAATTGCGCACAGCCAAAATGCCGTCAAATGGCTCCAATGGCCAGTGTTGCGTAAGCTCTCTATTGATAAGTTAGGGGGCGAGATTTACATCACCGTTGTGCGCAGTGGCGTTCATAATGCTATCTCCACACATAAGTGTGTTTTGCGGTCCTGAGGGCCGTACTAAAGGAGTATCAAGTAGTTCTCAGTGGTTAGTTCGAAATACTCCGAAGTCTGGTAAACGGAATGTATACGTAACCGGCTAATGGGGAACTCGTAGTAGATCTGAACCATTCAAGTTCTCGGATTATGCTTCCGCCG
This sequence comes from Mycena vulgaris, assembly GCA_029204335.1. NCBI lineage: Eukaryota > Fungi > Basidiomycota > Agaricomycetes > Agaricales > Mycenaceae > Mycena > Mycena vulgaris. The sequence goes on from JARGYA010000526.1 coordinate 56,162, forward strand.
GATTTCAGATTCCCCACTGAAAGATGGAGCAGAGACTCAGCGGTCTCTCGAGTCCAGCGCCTTGTTCGAGACGGTCGTGGATTACCATCTCATCCACTATGCGCATGTGCTTTGACGCCGCCCCTTGGATGTTTTCAGGTAGCCGTAACCTACGAGCCATCCTATTGCTAGTACCCGCGCGCTAGAGCTGTGTGCGTATGAGCTACCTCCTCGAATGCGATCCAATACGACAAGAAACCAGGCTTACCCTCCTCCGCCAAATTGCACCCCTCATTGGCATACCCATCCGCCATCTGGTTCTCTTCCCGTTTCACCCACTTAAAGACGACCCGCCCGCCGCTGAACGATTCCTCGATGAGGAACTTCAAGCGCTGCACCTCCTCGATCAGGTCCCTATTCTTGACATCTCCGCCTGCGAATCGTTGACCAGCCATTTATTATTATTTATCCAAACGGCGCCCCGCGAAAGGATAAGAACAACGCACCGCCCTCCGCAACCCACCCGTTCCTCCGCCACTTGTCGATCCACGCAGTCATGCAGTTCACGGCGTACTGCGAGTCGCTGTGCACCGTCAGGCCGAAGGGCGGGGGCTCCCGGTAGTGGCGCGATATCCTGATCTGCATGTCGTGCGCCGCGCACAGTGCGTGGACGATCGCGGTGAGCTCCGCCCCTGCTCGACCGTCAGACCTCGGATCGCTGCGAACGGAACGGGACCGACTGTTGCTCGTTGGGTGCGGGTCTTGCGGGAGGGGGATAGCCCAGTGGGCCGCGCGGCCGTCGGGCATGTACTGCGGGAACCAGACGCCCGCGCCCCCGACGGCGGCGGGGGTCCCGTTTCCGCGGCAGGCGCCGTCGGTGAAGACTTGCATGGAGAAGGACATCCTTTGAGAAGGTCTGGTTAGGTGCGCCTTGAGCGAGGCCCGGACACCAGGGCGTCGGTTGCAAGAGAGTGCGCAGATCAAGTCGCGGCGGCCGAGTTTGAAATTGCCCAGAAACGTGTGTAGATTAGCGTTAGAATTTCATCCGCAGTGCCAACTGTTGGACCTGTCGATCCCGATTGCAATTGAACCAAAACGGTTCCAATATTGCCAACTCGAAGGGGCCAATGTCAGACTCCGCTGGAGAGCCTGCGGCACATCCTCACCCTCCTGCAACCCTCCTGAAAGACAGCGCTTGAACAAGTTACCGTTCAACTTTCGCCTCCCCGTCGGCCCGAGGGCCCAATCTCTTTTCAACCACAACCATTTCCGTTCATCTCGCTGTCCCTGCGCACCCGCACACGCACCCCGCACCTCCAAACCCGCCGCAGATCCACCCCCACGACACGAAGCGACCTCCTCTACGCTCAAGATCAAGATCAAAATCAATTTCGTGCATGAGCAGACGGCACCAGAACTCGTCCTCGAGCACAGAATGATGATTCCGGAATGGACTTGGTGGGTGAAAACAGTGCGGTCATTGACTGATATGTAGATATAGCGCGGGCTGGACCGCTTTTATTGTGTTGGGATTTGGACGCAGTGAATGTGATGAGGCACGCACGAGGGTTAGATCCAGCATACGACTCCGAGTCGAGTGCGCTAGTCCGAGGCGGGGGTATAGGAGGTCCCGAAAGACGGCGCGCAAAAGCCAGGACTTGTGGGTGTACCGCCCACTAGAATGATTTTTTCCCCTTGCGCTTCAGGGGACATCTAGAGTTTTCTCGAGCTCGAAGCGATGGAGTGATTAGTAGGACATTCAGAGGGAGGATAGAAGATAGACGCTAGCGCGTCCCAGGCCATGTCAAGCCCAAGCCCGAGGACCGATTCCCCACCGCGGGTATTATTGAACAATTTCGCCAGCCCTAGAGCGGCGCATGAGGCTCGCCCAACCCGCTGCAGATCCACCCCCACGACACGAAGCGACCCCCCTGTACGCTCAAGACCAAGATCAAGCTCAAAATCAACTTGGTGCATGAGCGAGCGGCACCAGACCTCGAGCCCCCCCACATATGTAATCCCGATTCCGGAATGAACTTGGTGGGTGAAAACAGTGCGGTCCATGACTGAATACATATATACAGCGTGGGCTGGACCGCTTTTATTGTGTTGGGATTTGGGATTTGGACGCAGTGATGAGGCACGCACGAGGGTTGGATCCAGCATAGTATTCTAATACGAGTGCGCTAGTCCGAGGCCGTGGTAGGAGGTCCCGAAAGACGTCGCGCTAAGCCCGGGACTTGTGGGTGTACCGCCCACTAGAATGATTTTTTTCCCTTGCGCTTCAGGGGACATCTAGAATTTTCTCGAATAGAGTGATTAGTAGGGCATTCAGAGGGCGGAAGGATAGAGAGCTGTACGCGTCTCAATTCCATGTCAAGCCCAGCCCAAGGAACGATTCCCCATCTACCGCGGACGTTATTGAACAATTTCGCCAGACCTAGAGCGGCGCTTGTCACGCATGAGGGCGGGAGGTTCAAGCTGGGGCAGATGGGCTGGAGACGTGTGTAGCCTGGGCGTGTAATTCGGTGATTTGGCGTGAGCGTAATTCGGGGTGGCAATATAGATATTGATTTTGGGGTGGGAGCGGGCCGGGTGATTCAGCGTGCACCGTTTTCCTACCCGTCCTCGACATTGACGTTGACATCCATGAGGACTCAGGAGGTGGTTACCAGGCAGTTGAGATTAGGATGAAATTCCAGTTGGGGGGCTGAGCTGCGGGGTGGTTGAGGACGGATTCGGTGTGGCAGGACAGAGCTGTAGTAAGAGGACTAGACTCTAGACAGTGGACCGCAGTGGCGGGCCAGCGCAGCACAAGACACCCTGAATTCGCATTCAAATATCGAAGGCCGACCTTGAATTCGCGATGCCCCCCCAAAGCGCCCCGCACCGAATTATGGTTGATATCGTTACAGGGGATTTGAAGTTGAATTGAAGGAATTGGAGTAGACGCGGCGGGTGTATGGTCGTGTTAGGATCGCAACGCGCGGACGATATAGGGCTGCTGCCAAAACTGCATCCGAATCTGAATATTTCCATCTCGACTCTCCCCCACCATGACCTAGTACGTGCTGCTCCCCCACCGGCCTGCGGGGACTGACTTTGCGCGCAGCACAATCTTCGGCCGCGCCATCCCGAAACAATACCTGTCGATGGGTGTGCTGGGGAGCATCGCCGCGACCGCGGTGTACGCGCGCTCGGGCAAGGCCGCGGCGCCCAAGAACGTCGACGAGGCGAAGAAGGCGGTCCCCATTAACGCGGGCTCCAGGTGCGTCTTCTCCCTCCCTGCTACGATCTAGCGCTGACTGGCCCCCAGCGAAGAAGAAGAATTGTGCGTCGCCGTGTACTAACCTGCACGAACCAACCCCTCCAACTGACTAGAATGAACAGCATCCGGAGATTCATCGCAGACGCGGAGAAGGAGGAGAACGCGAGCGCAGGGGCCAAGCACTAGAGATAGTCTGTAGAATAATGCCAATTTTATTTGTCGGCAGTCAGGAGTTGGCGTCTTTATTTCTTTGCTCTGCTCCGCCATGTCCTCCAAGCGCCACTCGCTGCCCGCCGGCCCGCGCCCGCTGCAGCTCGCCGGCGGGCCCATCGGCGACGGCCCGCCGTCTGCGTACCCGGTGCTGTACTCGCCCAGCCCGCTCACCCCGACAACACCCAACGGCCACCGCCGCCCATCCTCTATAACATACAACCCTGCTCGCACCGCCCGCCCTCAAACACAAGCACCCCGCGCCGCCCTCGTCCGCAGCAACTCTGTCGGTGCAGCCCTCGACCGCCCCCCAGTCACGCTCGCAGAGAAGTGTGTTGTCCGAATATACTTTGATACCAAGACTCATCCCACCCAGACACGCGGACCTCCTCCACTTTATCGCGCAGAAGGAATCCAAATGCCTCGAGCTGCGTGACCAGCTCGCCGTGCACGAAGCCGAGCTCCTCCAACGTGCGTCCTGCTCCTCCCCTGTCCCTCCCTCCCTAACCACCACCCAGTCAAGCGCAAATGGGAGCGCATCGTCTCGCGCGGCTTCTCCTCCCCGCACCAGGCCCCGCCCAACACCTCCCTCAGCCTCTCCTCCCCGTCCTCCTCCTCCGCCTCGACGTCCCTCACCCTCAGCGACGCCCCCGCCGCTGCAAACGGCGGCGCGGTCCTCGACGGCATCCGCGAGGTCGGCCGCTTCATCGCGGGCTTCACCCCTGCCCCGTACTCCCCCGGCCCCGGCACCCACTCGACGCGCTCGAGCACGAGCACGCTCCCCTCGAGCACCAAGAGCACCCGCCTCTCGCAGTCCTCGGCGTCTTCCCTCGAGGACGACGCGCGCGACGACTCGGACGGCCAGGTCCTCATGGTGCACGACCACGGCGCGACCCCCACCGTCTCGCCGAATCCGGCGTTTGCAGCCCGACGCTCGCGGGAGCGTGAGCGTGCATCGCGGGAGAGGGAGCGCGAGTCGAAGGAGGGGGAGCGCGAGAAGGAGGGGGAGCGCGAATCGAAGGAGGGAGAGCGCGAAATAGACTCGAGCGCCGAGGCCGAGCTCGATTTCTTCAGCGCGCAGGCCGCGTTCCTCGCTGCCAGCGCGGGTGTCGGGACGTCCACGCCCGCGAGGCGGAATGGGGGCTCTGCGTCCGCGTTGTCTTCCAATGGGAGCGCCGCCTCGACCTCGACCTCCACCGCAAGCACCAGTAGTAGCAGCACAGTCACCAGCCCAAGTACACTGGGCAGCCCAAGTCTCCGCACGACGGCGGCGCACGGCCTCGCGCTCGTGGAGAGCGTCGCCCCGGGCTGGGTCGGGACGGTGGGGAAGAAGTGGGAGGAGCTGCAGCGCGCGCCGGGGTACGTGTTTCTTCTTTTCTTTCTCTTCTGGATGCGCGGGGGAACGATATCTACGCGTCCTCGCTCTGTTTCACCCCGCTGCGTTCTCTCCTTCGGACCCCTCCCTCCCTTCCTCTTCCTCTCCCCACCCAACCCGCATACTAACCCACCCCCAGATTCGCAAAAAACACCAAACGCGCCTCGCTCCTCTTCTCCGACATCGCGCACGCGCTGCAGGTCGGCCCGCCCCCTTCCGCCTCCGCTTCTGCCGCGTCGTCGTCTTTCCCCTCCCCCTCTGCATCCCCCTCCCTCGCGTCCGCGTCCACCGCCTCCCTCCTCGACGACGATCCCCCCGCCGGCGACGGCGGGGGCATGATCCCCGCGCTCACCCCCGCCCCCGCCCCCGCCGCGAGCCGCACGCTCCGGCAGCAGGCGTTCGGGCTGAGTCTCAAGCCCACGTCTGCGGGTGCGGGTGTGAGTTCGACGCCCCCGCCGAGCGCGAGTTTGAAGCCCCCGCCGAGCGCGAGCCTCAAGCTCCCCGCGCGGACGCAGCACCAGCACGCCCCGCACCCGGCGCCCTCTTCCGCCACGCCGCCCGCCCCGCGCGCGGGCCCCGCGCAGGACGCGGACGACGACGAGGACGAGTGGAATTGGTAGTGGTCTTTAACTACTTTATGCGCTACTTTATACGTGCTCGCTTGCTTTTGCTTTTCGCCCCATTTTTACTTTCGGCGAGCCGTTCTCGTGCATTTTTTGTGTTCCTTGCATCTTTCACCTCCACGTCGCATATTCTCCCGTTCTTCTTTTTTATACATAACGTGAAGTAAGTATTTCTTTCTGGAACCGGGCCACCGTACATACACCTGTATCATACCTCCATACGTACATACATAACGCGCATAACGCATTGCAGAGAAGACATACATGCATAACATTATATGAGCGTGAGCGCGGGGAATAAGAGGGCGGCGCCGTAAAAATATTTCCTGAACTCGAAGGACACGAAATCCGCTACATACACAGCTCCCCGGAGACGTCCTCAATGAATCACTATCCGATATATTTCCGATTACCGAACCCGGTGGATAGCATATATGACAATTAAGATACACTCTATGTACAATAGCGCCTCCCTCTTCCCCTCGCTCTAGGTCTATCCTATCCTACGCGTGCGCCTGCCCGCCGCCATCCGTAATCTAGCGCACCTGCCCCATCCATGATCGGGCCCACGCTACCCGTAATTTAGTGCCTCCGCACCCCCGCCCCCGCCTCCGCCCCCGCCCCCGCGCGGCCGTGCCATTCCCATCGACATCGGTGGCAATCCCTGCGGCGCAGGCGGGCGCGGCGGCAGCCCCGGAGGCCGCGCCATCCCCCGCGGCGGCTCGTGCGCTTGCCCCATATTCCCATTCCCATTCCCATCCCGCCGCCCCTCGAATCCCCCACCGCCGCCATCCCGCCGTTGCTCGAACCCGCCCCCGCCGTCCCGCCGTTGCTCATAGCCCCCGTCTCGTCGTTGCTCGAACCCGCCCCCGCCGCCGCCACCGTCCCGTCTTGGATCGAACCCGCCCCCATTCCGCGGCGGCCCTTGCTCGAACCCGCCGCCGCCGCCATCCCGTCTTGGGTCGAACCCGCCGGCCCCATTCCGCGGCGGTCCATGCCCCTGCTGCCCCGGCCCCGGCCCCGGCCCCGGCCCTCCCCCCGGCGGCCCCCAATTCTGCACGAGCGTCCCGCGCCCGCCCTGCCTCGGCCGCCAGTTGTTCGGGTTCCCATTCGGGTTCATGTTCGAGTTCGGGTTCGGGTAGTATTGTGGCTGCTGGGGCGGGATGCTCCCGGGCGGCGGCGCGCGGTACTGCCTCTGCGGGTCCATCCCCGACGGCGGCCCCTGTTGTTGTTGCTGCTGCTGCTGTTGATGGTGGTGCTGCTGCTGACGGTGCCCGCGCTTGTCAAACTCGTGCGAGGCTTCGTAGACCGGGAGGCTGCGCGGGTCCTCGTCAGCACGCGCTGCTTGAAAATATAGAGATATACAACTGACGTCTTGGGGTCGGCGGGCATGGGGTCCGTCCAGAAGTAGTCGTGGTCGAGCGCCTGCGCAGCGGTGATGCGCTCGCGCGGGTTGCACGTCAGCAGCCGGTCCATCAGGTCGCACGTCTCCTTCCCGATACTATCCCCCACGTCAGTAGATAAAGCAAATGGGAACGCATCACGCACTGCTCGTAGCTCGCCCGCAGCTTGCGCGGGTACAGGGTGAAGCGCTTGACGCCCTCGCACCCGGGCAGCGAGTCAAAATTCGGCCAGCTGTGCTGATTCGGCGTCCCGCACAGCGCCCAGATCTTCTCGAGCTGGTCGAGGTCCGACGTCCCCGGCAGGATCGGCCGCCGCATGAACATCTCGCCAAGCACGCACCCGACGCCCCACAGGTCCACCTCCCCGCCGTACTGCCGCGCGCCGAGCAGCAGCTCCGGCGGCCGGTACCACCGCGTCACCACGCAGTTCGTGTACTTGCGCTCGCGCCCGCCCCGGTCGCCCGCGTCGAACGCGCGCGCAAGGCCAAAGTCCGCGATGAGCAGCGTCCCGGAGTTGCTGATGAGCAGATTCGCGGCTTTCATGTCACGGTGCAGGATGTGGTTCTGCGGGCGGGCATAAAAAGGGTATGCAGGGATAAAAGAGATGAACGCACGCGGTGCATGTACTCCGTGCCTTCGAGCAGCTGCTTCATGTACAGCTTGATGTGGCTCGGCTGGAGCTTCACACGCTCGTTCTCGAGCAGGCCCGCCAGATCGTGGTCCATGTAGGGGAAGACCATGTACACGGATAGTGGGTCCGTCGCGGTGCTGCGCACGACGAACATGTCGAGGATGTTGACGATGCACGGGTGGTTGAGCGCCTTGAGGATCTTTATCTCGCGCAGCGCCGTCACCGGCATGCCCTCCTTCTCGTTGTGCATCAGGATGCGCTTCAGCGCGACCTGGCGCCCCGTCCGCGGGTGCAGCGCCTTGTGCACTTCGCTGTCGTTTGTGAGTAAATGCGGAACGTGAAAAAAAAATAGGGACGCACCCAAAGGTGCCCTCGCCGAGCTTTGTCGTGACCTGATACTCTCCCTGATTCCCGCACCCCTTGAACACGCGCCCGTAAGCCTTCTCCTCCTCGATCTGCGAGCGGCGCGGCGCAGGGGGCTTGCGCATGATCCGCACGGTCTCTTTGCGTACTTCAGGCGGCGCCGGACGGGCCATCGCCACGGGCGAATGAATGTCGAGCGGCGCAGGCGGCCTGGGTGGGAGGGATGGCGGAGGCGGGGGGAGCGGCGCATCTCGAAATAGTCGAGCGTCCGGAGGCGGCGGTGGTGGCGGCGACGAAGTCGGCGGAGGTGGAGGCGGAGAGTGCGCACGCGTCCGCGGTGGAGAGAGGGGGGCACGCGGTGATGCAGTGCGGGTAGACGCTCGCGGGGAGACAGGTCTATAACTGTCCCGTGGGGACATGGGCCTGTAGCTCTGGTGGTTCTGGTGATATTCGCGCGGGGACCCATAGTCGCGCCTGGGATATGGAGCATGCTGATCGTAGCGTCCGTCTCTGCGACCTGGCTGCTCCTCTCGAGTCCACGCACGCGAGTCTCGAGGGCGGTAGCTTCGGTCACGGTCGGCATACGGTTCGGGGTCATCATAGCGGCGGATGTCTCTCGGCCTATCATCGTACGGCCACCGTTGAGGGGAACGGTATCGCGAAACCTCCGGAGAGGGTAGGCGGTGTTTGTTGTCGGAATACGTTGAATGAGGAGAGCGAGAACGGTGCGAGGAAGATGGCGAGTGCCTGTCCCGGGGATTTCGAGAAGAATAGTGTCTATTCGAGGCGGAACTTGCTTCCCAGTGGTCCGAGGAAAGTCGTGGCGCTTTCCGCTTCGAATCAGGCTCCCGGATCCGGTGGGCGTCGTCTTTGGGTCGCTCGAATACCGCTGGAGTGGCTAATTCGTGGGTTTCGAAGACATTGCGGGGGAGGGTGGCTGGGGGCACGTCCCGTTTTTGAAAGGAAAGGGGATTTTCGTCTTCAGGACGAGGCCACCCTCCGGTTTGGGTGGCAGGGAGGTGGTCGGGGGTTGGGGCTCATCGTCGACTTCGCCCTCTTCAGGCGGCGAGGACGTGAGCTGTCGCTTTGAGCGTCGTTCGCCCTCTGGAGACCGCGACGCTGGGCGTTTGGCGGAGGTTGGCATGAAGCAACCGCTTTCAAACACGACCAAACTTGGCCCGAGCAAAAGATCAAGGAAAATAGGCGAGACTCGGAGGGGTAGAGAGACAAGTCCTACCGGAGTCTAAGAGGAGGAGGAGGGGGATGATTGTAGATAGCAGGGTCAGTGAGTCAGCTGCCGGGCCCCGGCTGCGATTTTTCAGATTTCAGGCAAAGATGGTGGTGAGCGGTGGTAAACCTCCTCTACCACGACCTTTTGAATGGTTGGTCGTTCGAATTCATAGAAGAGAAAGTATGCCTCCGCCTGCAGAGCTCGCTCACAATGGTACTCAACGCGTCCTCCAGTGATGGTGGTACGGAATGAGAAGTGTGACGCTTGTGACCCGAGCATACACCAGATTTCCGGGTTGTTCCGGATAAAGTTCAACTTGAGTTCAACCTCGATATCTCGAAACACTTTGGGCACAGAACAAAGAATTGTGTAGGCTATCAGCTTCATTCATTACCAATATTCGAGACTATTCATCCATGCCCAGCTTCCGGGCTTCACAGAGTGCCCCAACCTCTGGATGAGCTCTATACCAATGATATTGACAGGCTGGTGGTTCTCGGGCGTATCGATGGCGTCAAAAGATGTGCCATTGCTCAGTAGCATCGCATAGTCAAGGCCGATTCGTTTGTTTTCATTGAGTGTATTGAATGCTCTGGAGACTCGGAGGAATTGAATCATTGATGAGCAAGAAGTATACTGTTTAGATATAGCCAAGACGACGCCCCAGTGTCGACCAGAAATGACATGGGCAGGTACTGGTTGCCAGAGAGTATGAAGCTAACCCGATACCAAAGTCGAACGTGGAAGCGCCGCGGAGTGATGGAAAACTCAGGTGTGAGAGGACGAGGAAGAATCTTGTAATCTTCCGGGTGTTGACCGGCTTCCCAGCCTACAGGATAGTCCGCTGCGGAAATCTGGAGGTGGTCTCCACCATGATCGTCTATATACGCGATGGATCCTGCCATGGTGTTAGTCCGAATTAGATGTCGTTATTCTAGACGGCGCACCGGACGTGGGACTGAAAGAGATAAGAGTAAGGCGAGGGATTGAAGTCGAAGACAAACCGTCGAGGGAGGTCGCGGCGGAGACCAATGAGAATCCCGCGTCGAGCGATAAAACCGTACAACTACATGGCATACCGGTGCAGCAAGCTTGGGATTATGGAAGTGCGAGGGATGGAGAGAGGAGCGCCGATTGAGAGGAAGAAGAATGCTTGAAGGCATGCTACCGTTGAACAACTTGGAGGCGGCTAACAAAAATTTAGGGAATATGTCGAGCAGTGACCTCAGTAATATCATACCGTTTGAATTGCCCTCGCACGCCACTCGCGACCAGAGACATCAGACTTTAACTTTTCGTCGTGATGGTTGGGCTATAGGAGACGGGTCACAGTATGTCACGGTCACAGCTTTTGATCTTCAACTTGATCCTGCGTTTGCTTTCTTCACTATGCCGCAGCTTGTGAAAGGCTAGGACATGGTCGAATTCTCGCTAGAGGGCCGCGTCCCATTTCGTGATAGATTGCTTGATTCATATCCGCTTATCACTGATAAAAATCTCAAGACTGACCAACGACTAACTGTTTCTGTCCCGGAGCCAAATGCCTAATTCTGTCACCCTCGTCTCCCGCAAAACCGTCATGGCGTATATCTGGAGAGCATTCTACGAGTATCATCAGCTTTCTTGAGGCACGGTGAGCTGGTCGTGGCAAGCGGGATGCGTTCAGGCGACCGCGGATGAAATTCAACTCAGGCCTTCTGCGCATCATTTTGATGAACAGCCGTTCCCCACATATGTATAAGAGAGAGGACGCAAAATTGCGTTAACGTTATTTCCCAGACAACATGGCAGTCCCACTCGGCGGCACCGGTGCTAGCTACGCTGAATCCGCATTCCTTTCCCTCTTTCTCGAAGCCCTCTTCTATGGTGAAATCCAGACTCCCATTTACTAGATGGCCGCTCAATTCACCGTCCCTCCAGGTTTGTTCTTATTCATGTTCGCGATGTCGACGTTCGTTTTATGTCGAAAGCGAACCCACGTCCAGACGTCCTTAGCAAATTTTAACATTCCTTTGTTGGCGATCTCTACTTCCATGTTCATTTTGGGGACGGCCGTAAGTTCTTTGCTCGGCGTTTATATAAACAGATAACAGACCTCGCTTTCGATCAGCATCTGAGCATCGACGCGTATCGAGGCCTGGAGTCATTTGTCTATTTTCCAGGCGGTGCTTTTGCGTACCTGCTTTCCGACGGGACCAACTCACCGGCATACGTCCTCAAGAACGCTCTTTACAACGCGCAGACGCTCCTCGGAGATGGCTTCATCGTGATTTCCCCCTTCTGCTCACCCGGCCCAGCCCGTTAATTGTAACTAATCCTAGATATACCGACTCTACAATGTCTGGGACTGCAGCAAACTGATCATCCTCCCCTTCAGTTTGTGTTTTCTCGCAAGTGTCGCAACCGGGGTCGGCGTGATCGTCAGCCAGACCCTGCGAAAGCCCTCTCAATCGATTTTCTCGGGTGCCCTGCACGATTGGCCCCTCGCCTTCTACATCATGACCTTCATCATAAATGTCGGCTGCACAGGTAATTAGTGTGCTAGTCCATTTCATACTCTGCGGCTCAGCCAAACTCCAGCGCTCATCGCATACCGCATCTGGTCCGTCAACCGCCACACGGTGATGCTCAACGTGGGCACGCTCGTCCCCGTCGCCGTCGTAATCGTCGAGTCTGGTCTGGTCTACGCGGTATCCGTCGTGGTCCTGTTCGGGTTGTTCCTGAGCAACTCCGGCGCGTACAAAATTGTACAGGATGCGGTGAGTCCGTCCCACACATGCATATGCCGCGCCTAATTACGTGTCGTTCAGCTAATGCAAATCATCGTACGCACCAAGTCGAAGTCTAATATAAAACCAACTCACTCTGTTTAGGGCCTCGTATTCTGCGGTATAATTGCCAGCGTCGGGCTCCGGCTTTCAGACTCAACAAGGGGTTCGGCGGAAAAGTCAACAAAGGCCTCTGCGCTCGTTTTCCGCTCAGACTCCGAGGCGGACGCCTCACAATCGCACCCGGGGAGCGAACCAGGTTCAATAGACCAAGTAGATGCTGAAAAGGGCAAAGCATGAACGTCAAACTTCGCGTATTTGTACAAACAATCAAGCTAATGTCCCTTGGCTCTCCTCCTCGCGCAGCACCCGCCTCGCCTCCACCAACGCCTTGCCAAGCAAATTCAGCCCCCACTTATCTCCAGTCCGCGAAATCGCGTTCGCCTCGCTGCACCCGATCCCCCAGATCCGGTCGAACGGGCTCGCCTCCGCGATGATGGTCTCCCCAGTCGCAAACAGCTTCGCCCTCAGGTCCGCGTTCTGGCGGAACTTGTGCACGGTCCCCTCCGTGACGATCCGCTCTCGGTGCTCCACCCACACGTCCTCCTTGAAGTTCTGGACCTTGCGGCCCAGGGCCTTCACATGCGCCATGTTCGACTTCGACGTGCCCTCAATCTCGAGCACTTCGTGCGCGACGTCCACGTCGGAGAACAGCAGCGCTTTTTGCTAGTCTAGCCTAAGCTGCTGTGCACGAGATGATATTTAGATTACGAACCAGCATCATCCAATGCTCGTTCGACGCAAATGTTATTTCCTGATCAACGCCGTCCATGTTAACCGTCGCTGTGAAGGACGCCGGATACCACTGAGATGCCCAGCCGCTGTAAAAGCTATGGGACCGCGACTAGTTCAACTCAGTGGTACACTCACTTGACATGGTTAGTCGACCAAAAGAAGGTGTAGTCGGATGCGTCGCGGGGCATGGTGAAGGTCAGAAAGAGCACAGATTCGATACAGGAACTAATACAGGCCGTCGTTTATATGGTTCTAATTATGACTCGGGGTGACACCGCCATTGACACTGACAGGGCGATCGAAGTCAGTCGCGGAACGGTAACATGACTCGATCGAGTACCGAGTTTACGGGATCCGCCACATTGCGATCCCGCTCCGCTCCTTATCCACCTCCTTCTTCACCTCCTTGCTATTCCCGCTGCGAACAGCCGCAGCAACGAGCAGCCCAAGCGCCGACTTGAGCGCCTTGCGCCCGTCCATGTCGCTTGGCTTCTCCGGATCCCCCGACACGACGACGCGCTCCCAGTCGACGCACATGTCCAGGTACTCGAAGAACACGTTCACGAGCCCGCCGAACTTGCCCTGGGCGGGTGTCGTGCTCTCCGCCTCGGGCTCGTCCGCGGGCAGCTCGACCTTCCACAGCTCTTCAAGCGTGAGCGAGTCCCACGCGACGAGCGGCGCGCCGACCTTGACGGGTACGACAATCGCGGGGCACCCGTTTAGCAGAATGTAGTTGATCACACTCTCCGACGGGCGCGCGGACGTCGTCCACAGTGTCCGATGTGGCTTCAGGCCGACGCACAGGATGACCATCCTGCGCGGCACGGGCGGCGGCGGCAGCGCCGTGAGGGTGTGCTCGGGCTCGGACGGCGAGGGAGGCCGCGAGCGCAGGAGGTTGCTGAGCGATGGCATCTTCGGGAACGATAGGCTATGGTGGTGCTCTGGGGGGGTCGAGGGCGGGGTGGGCGGCGGCGCGGCGCAAAGCGCGATAACCATGGCTGACTCGGAGAGGAGGGTCTGCCCGACTCGGTAGTCCCCTGGCCAGAGGTTAAATCGGGCGAGCAATCATTTAAATACAACTCACCCTCGAGGAAGGGACCGTGGCAGAAGACGATATCGGGCTTCATGGTCCGCGGAATAATTGGCCGCCGACCGCTGGCGAAAAGGTACGGCGAGAACCATCCCTTCTCGATAGCCAAGTAATCCTTCACTGTCGCGAAAAGCGAGTTGTCCCTGCGCGTCGATGAGCCGGGAACACCATTTAAGTTAGACACCCACTTGTGAACACTACTGCGATAGAATCCTAGCGCGGCGTCGGTCGTCGTCATCTTGTATTTCAGCGTGATCAGCAGCACTTTCACGCCAGTGGTCTCTAGGCGCTTCGAGTGGATCGGGATCACCGCCTTGAGCGGCTTATCGATGACGAGGTCGTTCGCGGCGGTGGTGGCCAGCGAGAAACCCGCGTGCAGCCCGAGCTCGACGATGATTGAATCGCCGAACATGGAGATCACTTCAGCGCCGACGCCCCCGAATACCGGGGCTGCGACGACGGCCATTCCGCCCTGCGGAATAAATAAATGAGCATTTATTCAACGAGGCATAGAATGCATCGACTAACTGTTGCGGCAATGACCGTGTGCACGGCCAGGTCGCGAAAGCGGATGCATGGGAGCACTAGGGGAGACGAGTCTCCCCACTTGAGCACCATTAGCATCTCGTAGAAATTTGAATAAATCCAGGACACCCACCGGCGAAAGGCACACAACAGAGGTCCCAGCGGCGCGCAGCGACTCGTAGCTCGACATGACGATCCGACCGGTCATCGACTATAGGCCGTCAGAGGGGCCGCCAGTCCCGCGCTGGACGAACTCACCCCGACGAGCTTCCGCACGATCCACGGCGCCGACTTTTCCTGTTCGTCATGGTTTTCGTCCGAGAGCGAGGCAGGGTCGATGGGCCCCAAGGAGGACACTTCCTTCGACATTGGTTGTCAAAACGCGAGCGGAGGGTCGTTAAGACGCAAGGAGAGGATGAGCGCTGTCCACAGCCGCAGGCATTATCAGGAGTTATTTTAGTCTTGTTCAGCGCCCATAATCAAGTGGCAAGCGGCGTGAATGATGCTGGCTGTCGTCGACGGGTCGCGCAGGGCGACCGCTGCAAGTCTCGTAGAAATGTGCATAGCTGCTTGAGAACAAACCACTGCCGGTTGTTTGCTTTCAGCGGTTTTAATTTATAAATGTTGCCAGTGAGTCCAAGCGCTTGGCAGATAAATCCGGACAACAATCAGGGCGCGTTGAGGCCTCTTTCAATTCTATCTGTACAGACAACATCCACCCGCACTCCCGATAGCTACAGCTCCATCACCCGAGCATCTCCCTGCCTCCGGAGACCGACAAGGTCTCCGCGGAACGAAACCGACATACATACACGCAACATGTAAGGACGTTGAAGATCCCGTTTGAGTGGCGAGGGCGCGTTGAGGCCGTCTAAGAATAACAGCCATCTAGTACCTGTAGTGGTTCGCCTTGTAGGGCCCGTTGACAGGGATGTCCAGGTAGCTCGACTGGGTGTCGCTGAGGACGGTGAGCTTGACATTGAGCTGCGCCAGGTGGGCGCGCGCGACCTCCTCGTCGAGCTCCTTCGGCAGCATGTGCACGCCGAGGGGGAACTTCTCGGGGGTGGTCCAGAGCGCGATCTGCGCGAGGACCTGGTTGGCGAACGAGCAAGACATGACAAAGGACGGGTGGCCAGTCGCGCAACTGGGGATTGTGTCAGCTTCAGAACTACAGGTCTAGGAAGAAGGGAAGCGCACCCCAAGTTGACGAGACGGCCCTCAGCCAGGAGGATGATGTGGCGACCGGAAGGCATGGTGAAGCGGTCGACCTGGGGCTTGACGTTCGAGACTGACTTGGCGTTGGCCTTCAGCCATGCAACGTCGATTTCGACATCGAAGTGACCGATGCTGGAGTAATGTGAGTGTCGAACACGATCGAGCATAATCCCTGACTTACTTGCAAACGATGGCATCCTCGGGCATCGCGAGGAAGTGCTTCGAGGTGATGATGTCGCGGTTACCGGTGGTGGTGACGAAGAGGTTGGACCGGTGCGCGGCATCCTCCATGGTGCAGACCTCGTAGCCGGCCATCGCAGCCTGGAGGGCGTTGATGGGGTCGATTTCAGTGACGAGGACACGGGCACCGTAGGAGCGGAGCGACTCCGCGCACTGCAGGAGAATTAACACGAGATCGGATAACGATATATGAAGGAACCTACTCCTTTCCCGACGTCTCCGAAGCCAGCAACAACGGCAACCTTTCCGGCAAGCATGACATCGGTGGCGCGCTTAATGCCGTCGACGAGCGACTCGCGGCAGCCGTAGTAGTTGTCGAACTTGGACTTGGTGACTGAGTCGTTGACGTTGATTGCGGGGATCTTGAGTTTGCCGTCACGGAAGGCCTTGTACAGGTGGTGAACACCGGTGGTGGTCTCCTCCGAGACACCGTTGATGCCTGTGAGTTACGGGTCAAACTGTGTACACAGAAAAGAAAATGTGATGGCATACCAGAAAGGTACTGGGGGTATTTCTCGTGGACGATGTTGGTGAGGTCACCTCCGTCGTCGAGGATCATGTTGAGGGGCTTGCCGCCAGCGAACCCAGCAATGGTCTGCTCAACGCACCAGGTGTACTCCTCCTCGGTCTCGCCCTTCCATGCGAAGACGGGGACACCGGTAGCAGCGATACTAAATGAACAGTCAGGAATGCGAGCGCATTTGATCTGGAAGCGACGTACGCGGCAGCAGCGTGGTCCTGGGTGGAGAAGATGTTCTGGAACCGGAGTTAACAGTGGGTCCTGAGAGACGATTCAGGAGAAGAAAACATACGCAGGATGACCAAGTGACTTCGGCACCAAGGTGGGTCAGGGTCTCAATGAGGACCGCGGTTTGGATGGTCCTGGATAAGCTGTGAGTCGGTGCGAAGGTGCGGATGAGAATGCTCGTACATGTGGAGGCATCCGGCGATACGGGCGCCTTTCAAGGGCTGAGCAGCTCCGTGCTAAATCCAGTATTAGTTATCGATGGAGTGAACGGAAGTGAAGATGAACAAACCTTTTTCCTCAAGTAAATGAGACCGGGCATCTCATTCTAAAGCCATCGTCAACACTGGGATACAGGGAGGAAAATGCGAGAAAAAAAATACCTCTGCAATTTCAATCTCCTTGCGACCGAACGCAGCGAGCGAAACATCTGCGCGACAGTGAGCCTCATGCTTCATTCCACGTCGCCATTTCACGCACCAGCGACCTTGAAGACCATTTTGTTAAAGTGAAGGGATGGAAGTGGGAGAAGAGAGAAAAAGACGATGTTGATCGATGGGTTGATGCCCACTTTATGGCCTCATTCGGAGTTTGAAATCGGCTACCTGCATCCACCTCGAATCCCAGTCTCAGATCCACCTGGAACACCGCGGCTGCTCGCTGACGCAATAAAAAGCATCGATCTCGGTGCTTTGTATGGATCCAAGATAGCTTCGCACTGGCATTTTTGCAAAATAAATTCAAAGAGCCGACGATGTTAAGCATTCGACTCAAGCGATGACTTACTGTTAATAGGTGCAGCCATCTCCCTGAGGCAGAGTAGACAGGGTCAACTTTCGCAAGCTCAAGATACCTGTCTGACGTCCATCAGATAAGGAGGCACGAGGGTTCAAGGGAAATTATCTGCCAACCTGTATAAATAAAGTTTTCGGCAGCTCAGGCTGGACGTCTGCATTTTCTAAACGTGCTCGGCATATTTGATAGCACCGCTGCACCGATGCATGACAACACTTTCCACCTTAGTTCATTTATAACAGGGAAAAACACAGGATTCCAGCGAGCCCATGGATGGCCATGGATCGTACTGGTGGGTGTGCATGCGTGGAAAATTTCCTGAGCCGCGTGCGATAGCGGTATTAAAAAATAACATGAAACGGCAATGAGGCGACGAGCGCGGAGAGCGCCGAGCGGAGTTTGAATCCTTCCTCTTGCCTAAGCAGGTTCGACGCGTTATGGCTGGGGAAAGCGCATCAGACGACGATAGCAAGTGTCGGATCGCGGAAATTCTTCAGCACAGCTGCGTGCCTAAGACAAACAGTCTCGGCCACCCTTTCGTCCAATGCGTGCCCATTCCCCGGCTATTCCGCATGTACGTTCTCAACCCTATCTGCTTGTCCCTTCCCGCTTTTGTCTGCTCTCTTAGATGCCCCGAGAAGCCCGCAGTAGAAGTCACACGCGTCGTAAACATAGACCTGAGTACGGGGTATGTCAAGATACCAAAAAGTCTGGGGTGAGTTTCCGCTGTGCTCGCGTGGTTCGTCGCTGTATTTACCCCAGACAAATACTTCCGAACGGGAAGGTGTGGCGGGACGTGGTCAAATTTGAGACCAGTAGCGAGGAATAGCCGCCCGGTCAACATCATAATGCAACAGTCGTCTTGTACTTCAGAAATGACTCCGTTTCAACGCTTCAATCTGCCCTACGTCTATTCAGTTTCAACTTCATACTCGTGCTTCGGTGCTACATGGTTCGGTCTTGTCACACTAGTGTTGGTTGAGCGGAATGCATGGCGACCACTTGACCGCACATTCAAATGCTAAGTGCTTTCCGTCGGCCAGAAGTTTGAAAGCTTCAGATTTTCCGCCAGACGGACCCGACCATGACGCCAACTACGTTGAACGCACGCATCAGTGTCGCTTGGCGTCCCGAAAGCATCGCTCATCAGCGTCGTGAAACAAATTATGTGTTCGCTCTCACTGGGCGGCAGACTTGGATATTTTTGGCCAATACGGGCAGCCAGAAGCTAGCAACTGGTTAACCACAACAAAGATGCTGAGAAAATGATATTCTCAACGATGTATTCATTTGCTTCGATGTCCAAGGCGGATGCAAAAGTAAATGAAATACCTGGAAACGACGATCATCTAATCTGTTGTGACTCGAATGGCCTTCTGCGTCGGGCATCGTATCACCGGCGTCGGTTTAAACCAGTCTATCACCTGCCTCAGTTATTTAAACCAGAGTGCTGCTCCAACGGTCAACAGTGCCTTCATTGACAGCTAGTAGCAGCACGACCTTGCGGTAGTGAGGATCGCGCATGGTGGGTCAAAAGTCAATCCAAGGAGAAGTTGAAGACGATAATCATGATGGATGGAGTATGCGTCGCGGAGGGGAGCAAGCGTTATCTGAGTTCTCCTGCACCCGGCAACAGCATCTTTGTTATCCCCCGCCCAAGGTGTTTGAATCATCCCTCCACGGTTCCAGATCGGGGTTATGCTTTTCCCACTGATATTTTGAGACATAAAGCAGTGCTCCCCCGTTGGCGAGCATCAACATCCATGATATGATTGGGATATGATTATGATAATCAGCGGCGCGCTTGTGAGAGCCGGCAGACCTCGGCAGACTCGAGGTATGTATTCGCGCGCTGAATATCAACTTCGATTTGTTCGGAGAGAGAGCAGCGGATACGATTGAGAGATGCAGCGGTCGATGTTGCCATGACCTACAGACAGACAGACAGAAGTTCGCCGTTTGTGTTGTGCACTCCTCTGCCGCGTAACGATCGCTGGGCCCAGGGCAATAGCCGTGTTCCTGAAGATCCACCGCCAATCCCGAGGATTATTTGCTTCACTACAGAGGGGGCGCAGAGAGATAGGCGGGGAGAAGTGAAACATGTGAAAGCCTGCGTGGGAGTTCCGGAATATCCCAATCGGGACTCGTCCCCACGTTTGCCTCCGCCCATCAACGCAAGTCTCTTGGATGTCGGCTAGGGAAGATCATCTGCCGTTAATTTTGGGCTTCGGGAGGCTGGGCTGATAGGATCTATGATCTACGCGTCTTTCGCCGGTCGGTTACTTCGTCGTCTAGCGCGATGTGATCATCGCTGTACAGCCCGTTGTGGCCACTTGCCATGTCGTCCTTAACAACACCGTCCTCGCATCCATCGCCCAGGTAGCTAACAGGTTTTAAAGCCAGTGCCGCTTGGTTGTCGTTTTGATCATAAGCCTCTTCACCGTCCTCCTGTGATCTGCACCGCATAACCATTATGCACAATTCCCAAGATCATCATGCGTTCCAGTGGACACAGTACAATAACTCTCATGCACGGCCTGATATTAAAGTGGAGGCAGTTTCGGAGCCCTTCTCTCTGTTATCCCCTCCCTCCTCTCCTTCTTTCCCTCTTACGAGCAGCTCATCCCTCTCGTGCCGCAGACGGTCTACCTCCGGAGTCACTAGTAGTCCAAAGCGCGCTCGACCCTACCCACCACTTCCACGCGAAAATCGTTCACGTATAGACGATCCTGAGATGGCAACTACTCCCGCACTTTGGGGC
This sequence comes from Mycena vulgaris, assembly GCA_029204335.1. Lineage (NCBI taxonomy): Eukaryota > Fungi > Basidiomycota > Agaricomycetes > Agaricales > Mycenaceae > Mycena > Mycena vulgaris. Next base: position 76,179 of record JARGYA010000526.1, read on the forward strand.
TCCTCTTCGCGGAGCGGCATTTCTAGAGCCAATAACGACCGACGTGGACCCGAGGCGAACCAGCATCTCATGTTCAACTCGCCATATGGTTCGATGCCTGTGAGTCGCGCCTGACGCGTTCCTTGTGCGCGCTTGTCTGACGGTCCCCACAGATGTACCCGAGTGCACGCCCATCAGACACTTCTGACGAGCACAGATCCCCATCTTCTGGCTCTAGCGGTACATCAAGCCTGACAGGCGCAATGGGGGACACACACGTGTCTGCACGGCACTCTGGGTCCCCGCCCCCGCGAGACAACCTGTTCCATGTCACGATGGGGCAGCCTGTTGGCTGGCAGGCGCCGATGCTTGCCACACAATCATCGTACCCTGGGAACATGGGCGCGTCCTACCTCGACCCGCAGGCATCCACGTACCCCTACCGCCACTCGCCCGAGTCACTATCTCCGCCCTCACCATTCACGAACAGTTTCCCCAATTACCCGACGACGAACACCCCGGCCTCAAGCTACCCAGCGGGGAACCCGCAGGAAGAGCTCCGTCGCCTCCGCAAGCGTGTGCACGAGCTCGAGCAGCTGAACGAGCGCGCGCGCGAGCAGGTCAAGGCTCTGGAGTCTGGATCTGTGCGCCGCGCGCACCCTGCGGGGGGCCTCCCGTCGCCTATGTCGACCCCACCTTCGACGGCCAGCTTCCAAGCATCCTGGAAGGCCCGCACGGAGGCCCGCGTCCGTCAGTTCTGCGCACTGAACCGCGCGGGCAACGCACTCTGTGCGTGGCACGACTCCCGGCGCGAGCGGCGGGTGTACCCGCCGCGCATGGCGCCCAATGGGTACCTCAACTGTGGCTGCACGTACGAGGAGGCGCTCTTCGAGGAGAGCCTGTCCCGGCACCACGTGGGGAGCTATCTGCCCGGGGAGACCGTGCGCATGGACCCCGCGCTCCGGAACCCGCTCTTGAAGCTGTTGGAGACAAGATACGGCTACAAGGACGGCGACTTCGAGCGCGACTCGCGCACGGGGGACTGGGTGCCCGGCGAGGGCCCTGCCTTCTGGGAACAGCAGATCCAGGCTGGCGCGCCTAACTCTCGACAGACTCGTCGGTAATGATGACACGACCACGGACAACGGACAACGGATAATACTCTACTCTACACGGACTGAACATTTTAGCATTATAATTCCTGCACACATCCTATCTCTCCACTCTGTAATTGTGTGTACCATACTGTCCTACTACTTGTACCTACCTACCTACCTGCATCTACTTACCATACTCCCTGCATTGTAAATATCCTACATCAACCTTACTTTACCCTAGCACGGTTAAATCAGCGTACCCTGGCGATTTGCCGCCAAATATAATTAATTTCGGATTCAACTGTGGCCTCTTTCGAGAGCCCAAAAACATCTTTGAATACAACTGAGGTTACAATTTGTATGCATAGCGACTTTCGCCTTTCTCGAGTGCCTACACCATGGTTGAGTAAGACTTCAGATAAATACGGATAACGCGGTGCGTTATCCGCATTTATCTGAAGACGATGAGACCCCGAACAGAAAAAAGGGAGCTTTACAATGCACCGTGCCTGTATTTTGGCGACATAGTCAGGCATTTGGGACCGGCCATCTTCAAAAGCGCGAGGCCCTCCAAAGGAAAAGACATGGCAAAGTCGGCAGCGGTCAAGCCAGAACCACCGGCAAACCATTCGACTTTCTCGAGGTGCTTTTCAACCTAATAGTTGAGGGATGAACATGCTGAAATCAAATAAGCTCCCAGAATTACAAAAGCGGCGTATTTCTCGATCTACGGGTCTATGCGCTGTTTCTGAACCTGCCCAAAGAGTGCAATGGCGGTCGGACGAATGTCCTCGGGCATGGACCGTGGGGAGCTGGTAAAAATAAGGCGCTGGACTAGGAGCGGCATCAAGGAGGCCTCCGCAAAGTGCGTAACTAAATTTAGAATACAACATCTGCGGGGACTGGGTTCCAGAGCGTCCGCGGACTTACAATACAAGTTATTCGCGTATCCGGGTCCGGAAGACGGCGCGGCCAACGCGCAATCCACCGAGTATTTTTTGATAATGTAATTCCGATGTGCACACGGACAGCGGCGTGAATACCAATTATTGCGGTGCTTTCTGCCAGAGTGACGTTTCCGTCAGTAATTACTGGGGACTTGGCAAGGGGGGTCACCTCTGACAACGCCTTCGGAACAAGCTGGATGGGGCGTCAGCCAACTCCATGGATGAGAGGCTCTAGACTGACGCCAACAAAAAATTTCTGATATTGTTTGACCTAGTACTCCTGAAATCTATTTGATTTTGGTGGGTCCCACGGAGGCTGTGAGGCTTACCAGTAGCCACAGGATGCGCTGCCGGGAGTTGTTGAGATGGTGGACAACTAACATGGCGGTTGGTTGTGAAGGTGGGAAGCAGGGATCGACGCGGCCGACACAGCCGATCGATCCCCTTTCGGCGATTGTTCTGACGTCGACGGCGTCTCTTGCTCTTCAACGACGATCTCCGTGTCCATGATCTGAGTTACCGCAACTAGCCCTATGGCGACCCGCGTCCTCTCAATCCTCCGGCTATCACTATGTTGTGCGGCCTTCTCCTGGCCTGGACAGATTTCGAGTGTGAAACCGAGTACCATTCTCTCTCCCTCTTTCCGGATGCTGTGACTCAGTGAGCGCTGTTCTAGTCGCCACCGAACTGCCAGAGGGCGAGCTTGTTGGTTTGCTTGCAAATCACGGTACCGTCAAGACGGTTTTCTAACTAACCCCATTGACGAGAGGCTCCAGCTGCTTTTGAGGACTATTCCCGGCGACCCGATTGTTTTCGTCGTGTCGCTGGAAGGATTCGCGTGCGATGCGGCGAGCTGGAGATGGACGAGGATGAGAGAGTCAAAGGTATTTAGCCTTCCGCATCCCGCCGCAAGAAGTTGAGAAGTACAGCTGCTATTTCGATGACTCTCTGCGAACTCGCGACGGCCACTCATCACTCGCTCCCTCTCGAATGCGCGTCTTTCACCGTGGACTCCGTTGCCTCACCTACCCAGATTCAAGGAGAATGCGTAGAGTTCGATTCTTTCCTCAAATAACCGCATCCAGTGCTTGACGTACTTAACCACAGCGCTCTCTCCAGAAGCGCGCAATTCTGGTCGAGTTACTCGGGTTATCTCCGCGAAGTTCGTAAGTTAAAATTCTTTGAAACACTCCCCCTCCACGCCACCGACTGTTTGGGTAGCTCAACTCTGCTTTGCTTTTCGCCGCTGGAACGACATAGGTAAACATTTCCGAATCACTTCCGCTCACAGGATCGACCTATCTTGTCACAGATACGGCTAAAGATATTTATAAGAACGCGACAATAGAGACCATGACGCTGATCCAGCTGTTCTTGGATCGCGAAAATGCTGATCTCACGGGACAGAAACTGTGGGAAGCACACCTTTTGGTCAGTTAGCCAACTTCGATGCCGTGCAGGACCACAACAACGCCGCTCCAGGACCTGGAAGACGTTGCTACTCGTTTAAAAGCCATGTCCAACATGATAGATGCTGTGACGAGCGCAGCGACTCCGCGGTTTGAAAATGAACTGAGCATGGTTGGAATTCTTCTGCCCGGAATTCCGGACGATGCCTCATACTTTCCAGATTCTCGACGCATTCAGGGCTGGGCTTGCGGATGTTCAAACGAATGCTCGAGTTGGAAATTCTCAAATAATGGATCAGATGAGCTCCGAATTCCAGCTCATCTCGCGGCGTGTAGGTACTCTAACCTCACCTCACCTCCTGAGCTTATTTCGCGTCGAAGCACGCACGTTCGCTGAATGACCTCGTCCCTGTCCTTGGAACCTCCCTCGTAAATAATTTAAATAATGTGCTCTCCCCGTTTCAAACGCAAAGTCTGCAAGCTTTCGATGTCGCCGTGCGTTCAAGTTTCTCATCCAACCATTAATCTAACAGATATGTCAAGAACTCGGCGCAGGATCTGTGGATTAATCTTATGGCCCAATTCGGTGCCATGCAACAGGTTTCCCAATTCTTCACTTTGATCCTTAATCGCAACTAACACATTTCAGAAAATATTGGAACTTTCCGAGGGCGTCGATGATACCGCTGCTACCCTCGAGGCCTCGACGAAACTAGCACAAGTCGTCCACGATGCCCAGACTGCTGCCTCTCTCTCTGCCTCGACTCTTGCTGAAACGCTGACTCAATTGACCACCGCGACTCACGACTCACTCGAAACATTCAATGCATCTGCTGGTCTCCTTGCGCAAAGCCTTCGACCGCGCCACGGGTTAACAGAGTTGATTTCGCTAATGGCGGCGGTTCTGCGCAGTAATTCCTCTGTGTTTCCGTTTGTGTTGAAACTCACATTCTTCTTACAGTCGACCCATCCACTGTCGCATATCTGCACCATCTCCCGGTCTTCCCTCTCGTTTCGGCGTTTCTCAGTTTCCTGTTCTACCTGTTGCGATCGTTGTTTTCCGCCCTGATGGTGAGTCGCGGTAGTTCAAACGTCCAGTGTTGAGTACCCTCCAGAGCATCGCTCTTCTGTTCTTTTCCTCTCGCAAGTACATGACCCGGATTAAATTAATGTACGATCAAGACGCTGCTGTGTGAGTGATCCACCCATCCGCACGTCGTAAACCTAACTGGCGCAGTAATAACTCACCCTGTACCATCCAACCGCACCCAACACGAATACATAGAGATCCCGAAATAATTTCGCGACCCGGAACCCGCAAATCCCGCATCCCCGACAGATTGTGCAACCGCCGACCTTGAACTCTTCGCATAAAACCCGATGTATTTTTAGGCAAAGCCTGACTCCTGAAGATATTCAGCCCCTGTAGTTGTGGCGATACAAATATATTTTTGAGACTACAGGCCAAGTGCGGCGCTAATAAGAGATGCGGAGCTAAGCGAGATAAGATTACAGTGATTGGTGGGCGTTGTTTTGGTCACCGACACGCCGCCACCACTTAATTCTCCCTCAACGCAATCGTCCCCGCACACTCCAAATCTAACACCAAGCTCCCCGGACGCTGAACTAGGAGCACGCAGCGCTTCTCGGATGCGCTGGCGACCTACGGCAAGATGACTACCATACCACCGCGCCGTTCTCGCATTGTACGCCGGCACTTGTTATACTATCGCCACTATTATATCTTTTGACCTGCGGGACCAGGGATCCTCGACAACTCTTCTGACTGCTAAACCACCGGATCGCCCTGCAGCAAGGATTGACGCTGCCGAAGAAAGTGCGGCCAACGCTCCCCAGGTACGTCGTACTGTCCAAGTTCTGTCAAATCCCCACCATTTCGCCTCGAAGAACGTTCCTACACCCATCCACTATTCCGTTAAAGCGGGCCTACTCTTACTGTTTGCCTTTAGACGACGCGCGCTGGGAAAGGAGACGATACACCGGCCTCGAAGGTCCTCGTTAATGTATGTCTCCTGCTGTTTCTCAGCGCACAAAATTGACTGTTTTACAGGACTTGCGAACCCAAGCAACTATCAACGAAGTATGCCGCGATTTCTTGCGCAACCGATGCCCCCCGGGTAGGCGGTGCCGTCGCATCCATGTCCGTCCACCGCCCGAAGGTCAAGTGCGTTGCCTTCCATGAACCATGTCCGTCTGTCTGAAAGTTGGTTAATCAGCCCATGCATTCCAAGGTTGGTTTCTAATAGAGCCTCCTGCGCCCCGGGTTTAACCAGCGATGGTAGAATCCGTCGGATTCATGTTCCCACCCGGACCCCGACTCAGCACGGGTCAAATCTGATGAAGGGAAACGCCCCTCGGCTGCAAATGAATACGTTGTAAAAATCCCACGAAATGAGCAGGTAAGAGCGTCCGCTTTGAAGTCCACAACCCCGGTGAAATTGTCCTCAGACGCCTTCGGATCGCTTCAAAACCCAAAGCCCATACTTGATTGACTTGACGGATGACTCTAGGGCTCCGGTAGTTCGGCTCCGCCCGCGTTATTGCGCTCCCGAGAATCCGAGTCAGAACGGCAACATGAACATGTACAGATACGACGATTTGATTTTGGACGAAAAAACTAATTACTGGGGGTGGAAACCAGAACCAGCCAGCAAGTCTTGGGGAAATTCCAGTTTATCGTCCGATGACAGCTTGACCGAAAGCAGCTCCTCGGTAAGCACTTGTTCCCCGCGAAAAGCCCATCTTGACCTTCATTTTTTTCAGGCAACCACTGGGACAGTTTCGTCGCAATTTTCTGCTGGTCCACAACCGCAAACGCGGATAAAATACCCGCCCCCACCGTTCCGAGAAATCTGCCGCAACTGGTTGCGGGATAATTGTCGATTCGGCCCCCACTGTAGATTCGTTCACGAAGACTTGGATTATGCTTATCCTGTGCGTCGATTTTCCAGTCTACATTGATTTTTCACAAGTGACACCATCCCAGGATCCAGGGCCACGCCGCGTCGACCCTCCTCCTCCGCCGGAGCCACATTTCACGATAACAGTGCACGATCACACCAAAGTCCGAATTGGCTCCGGATTCGAGATCCACGAGGTTACCACCGGTGTCGAGACGCCGTGGATAGTCCTCGGCAATATTCCCGCCCACATGAAAACCAACGCAATCGGTCAGCTCCTCGCCCCCTTCGGCTCGGTGCTCGACATAAAACTCCCGGGGACCCCGACAAAGGACGTGATGGCCGTCAGGGCCCGTTTCTCTAACCACGCGGAAGCCCTTCAGGCGAGTGCCGCTCTCGATGGTTCCATGGTGCTCAAAACCCGGATATCCGCGCGAGTCCCTGTCAATTCACGGAGCGGGATGGTTTCTATCCAGGATTCCACCGTGCGGATACAGTGGGAGGCTCCGCAGAAAGTGGCGTATGGAGGTTATCCGAATCTAGCGAGAGCGGAAGAGGCGATAGTGGCCGCAAAAGCCCATTGCGACGAGTGTCACATCTCCGCCTCCATCTACGTCGGGCTGCCTTCCATCGGCATCGTAACGGTCAAGTTCGCCCACTTGCCACCGCGCGCCGACGAGGAGTACATGGAACGCTTCGGCCGTCCCGAAGATATCATGTGGGAACGCCCGAATTACCTCGTCCTCTCTCTCGCCGTCGACGGCGTAAAGCGCATCCTCCACAGTCTTGGAAATCTGCTAGAACTGGATGTTCTTCCCCCACCGTACTCAAACGGCCTTGTTCGAGCTTGGGCCACGTTTGCGACTTCGTCAGCTGCCCGATCGGCTGCTGGAGGCATACACGGCCGAAAACCGGTCTTCACCGGCAAGACGAGAATATTCGCGCGCCATGTTCAAACGTTGGCGTACCACCTGCCCCTGGAGACATACCAGCGGGATGCGTCTCTCATCGACAGCTTGCGCGAGGCGGCATTCCGAAATGGCTGTGGAATGGCTATCGCTGTCCGTCGCCTTCCGGCAAACGTCCTGGTCAGACTGTCGGCGGAGGGAATCAAAGCGCTTGGCTGGCTCAAGGCCGAGTTTGAGAAGATCTCCCGAGGCGAGGTTCTTCGGCGCGATGGTGTCACCGTCTGGGATGGCTTCTTCGGTCGGCCAGATGGAGCGTGCTATCTGCAGAGCGTCAAGGGCAACGAGCGCTACGTCAGGATCGAAGTCGATGCAGTTCGGCGGATCTTGACCCTCTTCGGTCCTCCGTCCAGACGCGCAGTGGTCCGAACGATCCTCCTCCAAAAGATGATGGATCTCAAGGCGCAACGGGTGCGCGTTATCCGCGTCCCGGGCCGAGTTCTCAGCGCTTTTATCGCTACGCAGCTGTCGCGGCTGTGCACCAAATTTGGCGCGGAGAACATTCATGTCGACATTTGGGAGCGCACGGTTACGCTGCGAGGAGACGACGCGTTGTATGAGGCGGGAGTGGAAGCCGTCCACCAAGCTCAGCAGTCTCTTCTTGCCCCACCAAGGTTCCGAAGAAATGTGGTCGAATGCCCCGTTTGTTTCAATGAAGTGGTCTCCCCCATCACACTCCCCTGCGGCCATAGATGGTGTCGCGCATGCCTCGCCCAGTATCTCCTCGCCGCTATCGACAACCGACGCTTCCCGCTGACATGTCTGGGCAACGAAGCCAAATGCACTGAGCACATCCCACTCACGGTCGCCCGCAACGTCCTCCAACCGAGCGAATTCAACTCGGTTGTCGAGGCGTCTGTCTCGTCCTACGTGCACGCGAACGCGAAGGAATTCCACTACTGCCCGTCCCCGGACTGTCTCCAGATCTACCGCACGGGGCCGAAGGGCACCGTCGTGCAATGCCCGGCATGTCTGCTGCGGATCTGCCCGCATTGCCACGCGGAGGCGCACGACGGGTTTGCGTGCGCGGAGCAGGACGGGGGTGACCGGCTCTTCAAGGAGTGGGCCGCCAGCCACGACGTGAAAAACTGCCCGGGATGCGCGATCCCTATCGAGCGGGACGAGGGATGCCATCACGTTACGTGCATCCAATGCCAGACGCACATTTGTTGGGTGTGTCTACAGACTTTCCCCAAGGGCGAGGGGATATACGGCCACATGCGTGCAGAGCATGGCGGCATCGGGTTGGGCCAGGATCCTTGACACAGGTAATTTCTCAGTGGCTCGTTAAAAGCAGTCAAGTGCGACAATCTAATAGCTGTACTTTCCCCGTCGCGTTGTACCTGTACTTCATTTATTTGTAACACTTCACTTGTTGTAGTTCTGGCTAAATTGTTATACAAACAGTGATGAATATATTAGATATTGCGTTAACATATGGACAGCAGACATGAAGAAATACACATGAGCAAGACTACAAATCCTCATTGCATATACTCGTACACAACAAACTACGAACACATGAGCGAGCGAACAAGTAAGTGAGGAAAAAAGCCCCACCTTCTCGTACGGCTGACGCGGAGGTTGCCCGAATCGCGGCAACGACTCAGGCAGCTCTGGCCGCGACGCGAGGTACCCTATTTCGGCGCCAAGGTGGTCTCGATACCCCACCGCCTCTGCGGGGTAATCCCGAAGCTCATCGGGATACGCGCGGTCGACGGGCGCGTAGACGACGAACCCGTCCATCGTGAGGTGGTCGCCGCGGCGATTCCACAAGCCCTTCCGCAGCGCAACGCGATATTGTGCAGGCGGCGTGCGCTGCACCGGGAGCGGGATGCCGGGGTTGCGTCCGAACTCTTGAGGGGGCTCGGGGAGCGGGTTCGCGCGCGGAGGGGTGAGGGCGGGGGCGGGACCAGGACCAGGACCGGGCCCGGCCGCACCAGGGGGGGTGTGGCGCGGATGACCACCGGGCACGGGTCCGGCCACTGCGGGGGAGGTGTGACGCGAATGGCGATGCGCATGGTGGTGCGGGGAGCGGCGCGAAGAATCGCTGGGCCCCTCGGGAATCGCGCTCAGCGACGAAGAAGCGCCCACGACAGGGACCGAAGAGTGGCGGCCGAGGGGACGGCCACTGGGCTTGTGGCCTGTCGACCCAATGCCAACGAGTGGGCTCAGCATGCTCGAGGGCTCGTCGACGAAGCTCGCGACTCCTGTCATCGACGAGGATCCGGGCTGGGCGCCGGGCTGCGCCGGTAGAGAGGACTGGCGCGATAGCGAATTCGAATTCGAATTGGGCTGCGTGCTGAGATGCTCCATGCGGCTCGCGAGCTGAGAATCTATGGATCCGCGCGATGGTGGTGGCGGCGCGTAAATTGGATGGGACGGGCCGGCACTCGAGCTGCGGGTCTGGTAGTGTTGAGGCGTGCGAACGATGTTGGGCGAAAACGTCGGCTGAAGTTCGCGCGCGGAGGTGAAATTTTCCAGTTGGTATGGTGCGCCGTCGCGCTGGTATTGTCGGGGTCTATCCAGAGGTCGATCCATGTTGGGAAGGGTATCAACGGGCGCCCGTCGGTCGGCGGGTGGTTCTGAAGAGTGGCGCGCGGGAACGCTGTTGCGGCGTTGCTGGCTCTGTGGCGTGGGGTCCGTCATCTCGCGCTGGGATTGGCGACCGTACATGGCCGGCGAAGCCGTTTGCGGGGCGCGGACGCGGGGGGTGGAGGCTCCGGCCTGCGGGTGTTAGCACTGGTACCTTGCTCGGTCTCGTCCGCGTCAAGACCGCGAGGGTTCCAAATCCATGGTGTGGGCGCGGCGATGCCCTCTTCGTCGCTCGGACCGTAGAGCTGATCCCTGGATAACACATACATCATGGCCATGCCGGGGGCGCCATAAGGCACGACTACGCACCTTGGGACCATGTTTGACAAACCAAGTGGGTTGTCAGAGAGCTTTGTCGCGAGATACTCGGCGCTCGGGGGACGCGGGACGCGCTTGTACGGGTTGTAAGCAGCAGCGGCGGCGGCCATCTGCTGTTGCTGGACCTGCCATTCCTGGGCGCGCTGTTGATGCCAGGCCTGGCTGGGGATCCAGGACTGGTTGGACTGGCTGCTCGATGAAGACCATTGGGACGAGTTGAACGGGATTCATCGACCAGCTACCATTCTGCCAATCTTGTGGGTTCACGCGAATGTGGGCGGCTTCGGCGGGGGGCCATTAAACGGTAGCTGAGGAAAGCCAGGGGGCGCCTGAGGATATGAGTAGCTTCTTGAAGGCATGGCATACTGATAGGACATGTCTGGGGTAGGAATAAGACATTTCACGCCACGGATGCAGTTTCCAGACGTACGAAACAAAGAGATCGTCAAGAATTATCCTGAAACGGACAATGAGGTTCGAGCGGAAGCAAAATGCGGTCCTGTACACCGCGACTTGGGAAAATTGGGGAGATCGGGGGGGTAGCCAAGGGGGGGAACGAAGGGGTATACAGTTGGCCTTGGATTCCTCCTTCTTATTCTGGCGATCCCATGAGAATCGGGCACTTCGCCGTTCAATAACAAGTTTGGCCACTCAAGCACCGCCTTTTTGCCCGTGACACCGATTACCCTCAGTTGCCGTTTTACTCGACCTTGTGTTTTTCTTGCTACTTTACAACGCTGCAGGCCGCTACTACAAGGTCTCGCTACTGTCCAAACAAGTATCCGCCGTCTACCGAGCTTGGCTGGCAACCCTTGACCGACGCGCTGTTACAGGCGCTGGGCTACCTAGTACAGCAATAAGTACACCGGTTGCTGTATGCCGCCGCGTATACACGGCGAGGGTCCGTATTAACGGACATACTGGCCCACCGTGATCATTGAGTCAAATCCGATGGCTGCGGACTGCGCCTAAGGCACTGCCAATCACTTGTCTGTCGGACGCGAAGGAGAACGGGATGACTCCTGTATATATGGCGAAGATCTCTACAGTGACCGTGCCTACCGTGTTCCCTCCTACCGACGATTTTCGGACTGACACTCAGGTTGGGCGCGCTCACCAAAGACCATGTCTTTCCGAGACTCGATAACTGAAAGCGTGCAGCATCGAAATTATGATTTAACCCTTCTGATTACTCACCGGGTTATTTATCGCTCATAGCTCGGCCTTACCAGCTGTAATGAAATTCAAAATTTGGTCCCAATGCTTCGTCGTGGTCAAGGTGAGGGAAAAATATAATATTTTTTTTCCTACCAAGTTTGAAAAGTGGGCGATGGGTTTCGTCCAACGAACTGCTATACCCGCAAGATGAACTTTTTGCACCGACGAAGCCCTTTTGCGAGGCCGAATTCGGTTTTTGAGGCGCTAGCGTTGCTCGGGGAAAGCAATCGAGACCAGAATCGCCGGTGATAGGGCGGAGCGGGCAGATATGGCGGGTCCGGTCTCAGCTAAGTGATGGTGTTGTTAGATTGCCAAGCAGAGGGGCGACATCGTCGTCTGAAAGGTCATCAAGGGCCTGAAGAGCGCCGGGGACCTGCATCGGGCTACCGGTAGGTAGGCAGCATTACACAGATGTGACACAATGTGCAGCCAACCCCGGGCCGCTACTCTGCAGAGAAGTTCCGAAAGCAGATGTCTCAGGGTTGTGAGGAAACCTCAGTTAGCCGCTGGGTGTAATAGTATTGGTCGGAAGCTGACGGTTCTCCTTCAAATTACCGGTTTCAAGTGTTGGTTTTTTAAACCAGCCGATGTTGTCTTCTGATAGCTTTACGCCGCAGAACTACAATCAAGTGCATGGTACCCGCATTCATATATACTCAGCCCAGATACCCAGGAGGCGGCTGCTCGGAGGACCCTGCGGCCACCTGCGACTGCAACTCGCGCTCCAGCACTCTTATGAGCGCAGTGAGCGTCTCGTTCTGCTGCATCGGCACCCCACCGCTTTGAAGGGACTCCAGCTGGGCCTGAAAGTTGCGCAGCTGCGCCATCCCAAAATCCCAGTATCCCCGCTCCGAGTCGTTATTGTCCCTGCGTCGGCTGCGCCCACGGACCGCCGGGACTTCTCAGCCACGGGCGCACCAGCGTCTACCTCAGCCATGGCGAAGTATGAGTCCGGGATAAGCTCCAGATCTAGACGCTTGCGGATCCATATACATAGCAGGATCCCCAGAGCAGGGTTACAGTTGTCCCCGGACGATGCCGCGATGGAGTCCACGGCAAGAGATTTTCTGATGAGGGGGGGGGGGG
>JARGYA010000527.1:0-88471 GCA_029204335.1 Mycena vulgaris
TCTTCAACAATTTGCTGATTTCACCTTGACGGAAGAACTTCTTGATTTTGCTTTTCTCTTGCTGGGCTTCAACAAATGTGTGGATTTTATGAAGTGTCCTGTCAATGGGTCATCAATAATGATATGGCAGATTAATAAGGGAGCATACTCTGTGAATTTCCCCAAATTTCTGAGCATGTTTGGTGATAGTTCACCACTAGTATCTGACGTGATATGAAGACGGATGATTGCATAGAGGAGTTCATGTATTTGCTCCAGCATTTGTGTACAATCATCATGACTTTTTCTGATAATCTATGAAGGCATGAGAACGATGAGGTAAAATTCAGTGCAGAAATGCACCTGTACCGACACCAACAGAGATTGAATTGTGCTTGAAATGGGTTGCAAGAATGGTGTCTCGAGGCTTCTAGAAATTACTTCCAGTGTGTTCACAGCAGCGCCCAAACATGTTACAATGTTTTTCAAGCGAATTTGGCTGGCGGTTGGACTGGACATCTTGGTGCAGCCAAACGTGATCCTTCTTCCGTTCTTTAAGTCTGACGCTGTGAGACATTTGACGCCCATTGGACGAGAACATGCATGTCAGCCAACCGAGATCACTTTTATAAGCTGGTTCACATGCCAGTATTTGTGACAGAAGGAGGTGATCCGTGGAAGTCCGAGACAATGCTCAGGATTCACTTACGATGTAAAAGAAGAATGTGGTTGAATGTCCATAAATCACAATCACAATAGAGGTACCCAATTGAGTTCGTTTGAACACGAATAATCTTCCAGCCCAGTACCGGTGATGTTACAACCTCCGTCCCAGGAAGCAGCGGGATTATCTCACTGGTAGAAATCTGACATCGAAGTGGGTATTTCTCCGACAGCCCACGTGGTGCCCTGGACGAACATCTAACAATCACGGTCGTAGAATGGGCAGGATCATTCACTCAAATGCCTTGCTAAGTTGGGAAAGGTGGGAGTCACCGGTAGAGCAGCCTTTTATGGCAAAACCCTGGAGAACAGTCTGACAGACAATGCATAGTACAGTGCGTTGAACTCGTTCCAGGACGAACAGGGATGTTCCGCCGATCTGAGTTTTCACGCTCAAGCTCGCCGGGGGGAATCGCTGCCTATCAATGTTTCAGTTGTCAGAAAAGACGGTCTGTGAGAGACAAAGTGCTTATTGGCTCTTAATTTGGGTATATTACCGCTGTTCACTCACGATTGTTAGATACATGTAGGGAGCCAAGACGCATTCCGTCCCCACGCGCCGTGCCGAATTACAGCCGTGCAGAGCCGCGACCAGGATCCATTCTCGGAAATCTCTGCCCGTGGCCGCCGTGCGTTTGCCTCACGCGCCACGCTCGAGCGGAGACCTGGGACTCGAAGAGTGCAAACCTTCTTACCTACGCTGTCAAATTTTATCGTTCCGCATTGCCAGCTGGCGCCGCGGATGGTTTCGCAGCTACTAGGATGCGCAATACCGGGATCCGTGGCGTCTGCGCCCGTGCGTAGCATATAAAGATGACAAGAGAGACTCCGTCATAATGGGGCGAATCTCCTCACTAGGTAATCCGGACTACATCGGTATCAGTCCCCTGCGAGGCCACCACACTCGCTTTACCCCGGTTAGGTTTAGTGCCCCTGGTTTGGCCCATCGTGACGCCCATGGTTCCCTCTGAATTTCCCTCCGACAATTTAAATACAAGGGTTCCAACAGTAAGAAAGCCACGTTTACTTAGTACAATGTGGTACGTTTGACTATGAAGATTATCCTGAACTGGCTTTTGCTCCAGCATTCCTTGCTTGACTATCACGGCCTAAGTCTTCCCAAACACCCACTTCTGCGCATCGCTCCCGTCCCTCGGTTCCACACGGATCTGACTCGCGAGTTAGCGCTGCCGTCACGGAGCACACCGCCGGGAAATACGTACCGGGCGTTCCTGCGATTTACCCGCCGGAGGGGCGGCCCACACGCCACGCCCGTCGGGGTTGATGATCTTGTGAAATATGAGATGGGTCGACCAACCGCTCACTCATGATGCGACCGACGTACCCACGTAGGAACCGTTACCGGCGGGCCTGATGTCGAAATGCGCGGCGTTGCCGCCCGTAATGATGTTTCCACCCTGAACTCAATCATTTTGACTCCACGAAGAGGAAGACGTGTTACTCACGTCGAGGGAGGGCGGCCGTTTCAAGCTCGACATTCCACATTTTGTACTCGATCATCCCGACACGCAAGACGAACCACTGGTCGATGGGTGAGCGGGGGCGAGGCGGATGTACGAGAGATGTACGCCAACCTCGGCGAAGGCGGCTGGGAACTCGCGGTCGATCGAGACGGAAATGGGGACGTCGTCGCTGAAAGAGACCAGAGGGTCCTTGGATGCCTTGTGGACGATGTTATAGTATCCCGAGCGGAGCGCGGACCCCTCGCCGACAGCCAGCTATATCGCATTAGTACACTAGTATAAAGCGTAGTCGACGAGCAGGCAGACTACAGGGGCTTGGGTTGCACCGTTGACGAGACCGAGTGCGCAGAGGGTAAATGCAAGGGCTTTAAAGAGCATGGGTGCAGTTGGCTGGGGGCGTAGATAGGTATGTGAGCTTAGGGAAAGTCCAGGATAAATTCATGGTCCATTGCCCGCTTTTTGAAGTACACAGGATGCACTATAGTAGTTGACAGTTGGCATACGATGGCGCGAGAATCCCGCGGCGAACTGCCATTCGTCCTGTTATCACGTATTTCAACCGAGCAGCAAGGACACTAGACGAGTGACTCGCTCGAGCTATAGTGTAGTCCAGGCAGTAAGGAAGGCAGAAGTAAGGCTGGAAATGGCATAGGAGTGGGCTGTAGCCGTTCACCTTCGCTAGAATCGCCGCTACCGCTGAATTCCGCCATTTGAAGCGTCCGGATGCGACTCGAGACAACCGAGAGTTTCTGGCGCAAGCTGTGCCCATATAGTACGATGGCGCGTAGCGAGATGAAGGGAGGTCGGAAAACCCGGCGCGCGGATCACACCGGGATTGGTCATGACTACCGCCACACCTAGACTCGTAACCAATCTGCCTACCTGCAACAATGTGGCGAGCACGTGCCGAATCTGTTGATGATTCCGCTCCGGTCGCAAATATGATGTCTAAAATAATGGAAAAAAAATGGAGCATGGATAAGCCTTAAATTTGAGAACATCTGTCTCTTCAGAATTTTCCTTAAGCCTCCCAAACTGTCGGAATTGCAAGTGTGTTTACAAACCGAAGTGACTTCTAGCGCATCGCTCTCATCCTCCGCCTCGGAACAGCCCGCCTCTCCCTCCGCCGCCTCATCGCTGGCAAGTCCGACCCGGGGCCGGTCCTGACTTGCGTGCGCGACACGGGCCGTCTCCCTCGATACGCGCTCTGAAGCGCCCTCTCTTTTCTTTACTTGCTTGATTCTCGCATACCAATCCGATAGTTTAGATATCCTGCTTTGACACGCAGTTAAATCCCACCCTCATAGCACCCTCCGACGCAGACCGCCGCTACCTACGTCCCTCCCCGCGCTGCCCTCCCTCTCCGTGTTTGCTAGTCTACCTCACTTGTCATATGTATAGTGCTACATGGGCAAGGGGCCCGCGCGCACTCAAAAGGAAATTGAATTGAATTGAATTGAACCGAAATGACTTTGATGACGTAGCCGTTGGAACATTATTTTGATGGCCGCGAAAATCCCGAGTTGTACCAGTCTGCCTACGGCAATGTGCTTGTCATATTGTTGCAGATCGTAGGCAGATTGGTTACGAGTCTACACCACACCGGGTATTATCGGACATCTCACTCTGCCGAATACCTCACGCTCTAGAACTCTTGGGCATATCACAGCCTTCTCCCACGGATGGCACTCCTGACTACAAAATATTCTGTCCTGCATGCATAGATTGGGTAGGGCTGCTGACCCGAACCGTAATTGACGGTTATACCGTCCCGTCGCGCGTCTGACCCGCCCTCCGACGGTATGATATGTGCACCGTATAACACTGTGTGCCATAAGAAGCGGTCTTTTTGTTATCCACGTGACTATGTGGCGCTTGTCTCGGATCTTTTTTACCAAGCCCGGCGCGCCCACACAATGATACACCGGTCATCTCCGGCGCAGTCGTGTGCTTTTCGCTCGGAATACCGACCATTTCTGGTCTAAACCGTGCACGGGATGACACGTCCTGTCAACGTCCTGCTCTCGACCGCGACTCCCCGCTGAATCCCCCTCTGACCGCGACTCCACGCTGGATCCACCCTCTACAACATGGCGGACGGCATTGTGTACCCGGAAGGAAAGGACGTCGACACGGAAAAGAACGCCCAAGAGAACGCCACTATCGTGACCAGTAGAGAGGCTGGTACGGGCAGAGTCAACGCGAGCGGACATGTGGATCAGCTGGATAGGCAGTATGGACTGTTGAGTATATGCGCGACGGCGCTGACGATCGGCGAGTCTTGTCTCGTATTACACATATTCTTTCTCCCGCTTATGCACCACCCATAGATAACGCATGGGTCGCCCTCGGAGGCTCCATTACCGTTGCCGTCAACAACGGTGGTGCCCCGGGTATCATATATGAGTTTCTCGCGTCGTGCGTCTATTACGGGTTCGTAGCAACGAGTATTGCCGAGTTGGCGAGTTCCATACCAAGTGCAGGTGGAGGTGAGTCGTCTGTGTTTTCTACGCCTTTTCACGTTCCGCCTCATATGATTTTGGTGCTTACCGCGACTTTTAGTATACCATTGGGCATCGGTTGCGGGCGGGAAATACGGAAGGGCTTTGGGATTCTTCACGGGCGAGTCCATACTTCAATGCTTTGCGCAAACACTGATCTATCCGTGCAGGTCTAATCAACTTTTATGGTTGGATATTCGACCTCGCTGCAATAGTCACGATCCCCGCAAATGTCGCCGTGCAGATGTATGTCGTGTTTCATCCCGATTTCGTTGTACAGGTGCGTTTTCGTAGCTCAAAGCGCGCCTCACTCTACCTTCTTGGGGACGACTGCTCATGAATTTTCCTTAGCCGTGGCATGTTTTCCTGGCGTTTGTTCTCATCAACTGGTTTTGCTGTCTAACCGTGATATTCTTCAACCGGTTCATGCCCGCGTTGCAGAAATGTGGACTGTTCATGATCGTCGTGGGGGGTTTGGTCACCATTATCGTACGTGTCCTTTGGTATTGCAACTGAACCCATAGCTAACTCGCAGAATAGGTCCTGGCGGCTGCCAAATCCCACGCTTCCGCCTCATTTGTTTTCACCGACTGGCAGAACACGACAGTGTGGTCTGGAGGGGTCGCGTTTCTCACGGGCATGCTCAACGGCGCGTTCGCCATTGGGACACCTGATTCAGTGACACACATGGCGGAAGAGCTGCCCCATCCAAGGAAGGATCTACCCAGGGCCATCGCTGCGCAGATCTCTTTGGGCGCGTTGAGCAAGTCGCATTCGTTTCCCTTCGAGCCCTCAATCTCACATTCATCACGTTTAGCGGGGTTCGTTTATGCGGTCGCGCTCATGTTCGCCATCACCGACCTCGACGCAGTCCTCACCTCGAACGGCTCGTTTCCCCTTGCCGCGGTCTATGCCCAAGCCACGGGGAACAAGGGGGGAACATTCGGCTTGCTTTTTATCGTGTTTGTGTCCATCATGATATGCTCTATCGGGACGTACATCACCGTGAGTAGTTCTTCGTACTTCATAAAGGCTGGAAGGTACTGATGTGCTTGTTTACAGGTCGGACGCATCTACTGGGCGTTGGCACGCGACAACGTCACGCCGTTCTCCACTTTCTTTAGTAAAGCATCGGCACGACTTAGCTGTCCCGTGCCCGCTACCTTGTTCTGTGGTAAGCATGGTCCTCCTCTCAAGACATACTCCCTAATGACTGCGGCTGAACCAATATTTCCCTCCTAGCGGTCCTCACAACGGCGTTCGGTGCAATCCAACTCGGAAGTAAAACAGCATTCGCAGACCTCAGCGGGTCATTCATAATCCTCACCACGACATCCTACGCCATGGCCATTCTCCCACATGTCCTCTCTGGCCGCAAGAACGTTCCGCAGGGCCCGTTCTGGATGGGCAGAGCTGGCTTCTTCGTGAACATCATCTCGGTGCTGCTAATCGTGTTCACGAACGTGATGTTCTGCTTCCCGTACTTCCTGCCCGCGACTGTGCCGGTGTGTGCTCATGGTATAGGCGTTCCCCGAGATATCGGCTGATGCGGTTTCCTGCAGACGATGAACTACAATTCAGTCATACTCGTAGGCTGCGTCGTGCTCACGACATTCTGGTGGATCATACACGGGAGGACCCAGTATCCCGGGCCGCGTCTGCCTCATTTAGACGCGGCAGGGCACAAAATCGAGGATGATATTTGAGCTCATGGACGTAGCACCATGCTTTGTGTGGACTGGTGTACTCTGAAACAGAACAGACGACTAGAGCTGCACCTGACCGGATCAATATTGTATTCGATCGCAGGGTTTCGAAGTGGCCATTGAGTTGCCGTTGTTTTCATCCGTGTAGTAACACCGTGTACTCTGTACACCGAAGCCCACACCTCGGCGAAGGTCGTAGCTGCTTAACTTACGCGTCCTCGTCGAGAATGGAATCTCTGGACAAAACTGTACCAACTTCTACACCCGGACCTTCAGGGTGGCTGCCCCCACCGCCGTGCTCATCTTCATCCATGGCGCCGCCGTGCACTGTGGATGATACACGGGGATGCTCCCCTTCCTCTCATCGGAACATAATATCAATGTTTTCGCGGTCGACCTCCATGGGTACGGACAGAGTGCGGTAATATCAGCTCTTCTCCAATCACTTACGACGGGATTGCAGACGGGCGTCCTGAAGGCGCGCCAAGAGCCAGATCTTGGGGGTCCCTGCAACGACTTTTATTTTCCCTTGGACATATGCAGAACGTTCTTCGGCCCATTCAACGCCAGGGTGAGAAGCGTCGCAGCCCCAAGTGCCTTGTTCTGGCTGAAGTGCATCCTGTACGAGTGTATCAAATATTACATTCATACCTGCCCGTTTCTGTCATATAATCCCTCCTTGCAGAGAGAACTGCTCTAGCCCGAGCCGGATTCAGGAGGTGACCTTGCCCGGCATAATCCCCAGATTGATCCTTTCCATCGGACGCAATTTTGACCACAATCTGAAACATAATATTATTTCAGGTGTAGCTTTGCCTTCTAGTACTTCAAGACTTGTGTCGCAGCGTGGAATGTTCATGCGAATTCGCTACCTGAGAGAGCCTTGAAGCGAAACCACTATGGCCGAGGAGCAAGTACCGAATATGCCGGCAACAAGATCCCAAGATAACTAATACTTATCTCAAGGCCAAATACCGTTGGCCCAAGTTTTTGCCAGATTCAAGAAAAGATGGATGTGTGTTGCAGTACTCGCGATGAACCAATTCTGACTGGGCTTGAGCCGCTTTGCGCAAAGATGATGTTATCATCTCTAGAAAGGCCACTCGAACGCAGGGTACCCAGCTGGTCATCCACTCCATGCTCTGGAATGCTGCCCTCCGTCGTTCAACTTTCCTCGCACCAGGATTTCGTCCTGAGCGATATATAGACAGTTTCCACGCTATGTCCTTCGCATGGGTATTGTGGGGGCGATCACCGGAGGTGCGCCAGTGATTAATATTGTCATTCATAACGCTAAAACGAGGTGCGATTGAGTAGTATCTTGACCTTTTCCCCTGAGGAACTTCTTTAGGGGCCGCCCCAAAATCGACATCTATCTAAATTAGACCAGCAGCTGCTGGCGAAGTTGTCTCATGCGCCGGATAGCCCATGGCTCTAGAAACAATTAATCATACATCGATCAGTCGTCCTCGATCGGTACTGTTGTCAATCATCCGACGACGGTTAAGAAATGGCCAACTGCACACAACTGCGACTTGATGAAACCCACGTGATACATCACGGATGTTGCTAGGCAATTTGGATTGAGTCAGAGCAATCCACCGTCGGGTCGATGCCTCATCAATAGCATCCGTTGATGTGATTTTAGTAAAAACACTGCGCTGTTGGCGGCCTTCAGTCCCACGCCGCCACATCTACATGCCACGACACGTTCCGATCGCCAGGCGGGAAAGGGCGCTTTCGTCAAGCCAATAAGTATTACCGGCCGCCGCCCTCCCGACGTCTCATTCAGCAGTTGCGCATGACGGACACGTCAATTGCGAATCGAGGACGACGTCAGCATGCACTCCCCCGATGCCACAATGTTTCCACCTCCCTGAGCACCTGAAATAAACTTCAGAGACCGGAACTCCCCACATTCATCAGTCCCGACCGCGCTGAACGGCGGTGAAGGGGGGAGTGATATAGGCGTATATGGTACGTAGAGCGCTTAAGGTTCCATTCCGGACGAGATGGCCCCCCGCCGGGTCCGCTCTAATTTTTTCAGCCCAGAACCTGCCAGCTGTACCCCATCAGACTGGATGTACTCAATATACTTTGTGCTTCTTTCTCGCAATTCACGGACATAGAGCCCGTGAATAAATTCATCGCGTTGTATCGGAAAACAACGATACATATGCATATCATGCGACCGTAGGGAACTATGAGCCCCGAAACTCCACAACATCGCTTTCGAAGAACCAAAGCACTAAGTTTGGGATCTGTCGAATTAGTTTCAGCTTAATTGTACCTCTACAGACAGATGTGACGCTGATCAGAGCTGTACAGACCATCGATGAGTCAATTAGGTGCCTGCAACCATGGCATTCGGCAGGTGGGATGGGCTGTAGATTCCGGAGTGTTAATCTTGTCTGGAAAGCTGACACAACCGTGTTGCCGAACCCGCCCCGTTTTTCCCGCTTTGAAGGTATTTCCAATTGCTACAAAGTAACGCGTACCGAATGAGGCATATGCTCGAAATATCCTGTCTTGCAGCTTTTTGCGGAACTTGGAACCCGCGCCCTGAGCTCACTTCACGTCAGATCCGCTCGGGACATGGCTGGAACGATCAGTTCCGTAAACCGCTGTAACGTCCTATTGTGACGCGGGGTGGTTCACAGATGCTCTCTATTTTCCGCATGTATAAAAGCAGCCCCGTGTTGACGCCTTTGTCGCAGAGTCGAGATGTCCGCCCCTCCGCCAGACTCAACAATGACATCGTTCAAAGCCCAGAGGACCTATTTAGCATGTCTAAACTGCCGTCGACGAAAGATCAAGGTCGGTGACTTATAGTGCCTGAAGCTCCTGCTGACCTCATCACCAGTGCCTCCCAGCTCAGGAGGCCAATCCATGCGTGTTCTGTGTCAAGAAGGGCTATACATGCGAATACTTGGCTGTCTCAGAGACGCCGGCCCTGTCAGACCCCCCACGTCCGGGTGAACGAGGATTTCAGAATCGACCTCCGCCCACAACCCCGACCACACCGCCGACCGCACCACTGACGAATTACTCGCATGGGAGCCGGAATTGTTCCTCTCAGAGCTGCGGCATATCTCATGGAACAAGCCCATCACATTCCGGGAGCTCTTATTACCCACAACATAAGGCATCCCAGTTAAAACCAATGGCTAACGACCCGAGCCTATTCTACAAGGCACACTCAATTCAATCAGAGTTCCCTGTCAGCGGGGCGAACACCATCAACAACGTCGGAATGCAGATCCAAAGCCAGTCATCACACACTCCGGCGCACGTGACCTCGGGATGGTCTACCCCACAGCCTGCCTCTTCTGACTATGACCGATACTTCGCCAACTTTGGCCTCAAGAATACTTCGTACCATCTGGGGATGTCTCCGCAAGTAAAATCCATTTTGGTGCTCCGCCATATTCTAACTGTGTCATAGGGGTTGCAGTTGCTCAGCATGGGGGCCATGCCACTGTGGTGGAGCCCGATAACGGGACCCGAAGACCAATCTGTAATAGTAATATTCCAAAGTTCGGGTGGTCATGGGCAAAATCGAACCTTGAAAGTCTTCAGACATCATTTGTAAAGAGAACTTGTATTTGTTGGAATTATTTGGTTCGTTGCTGCCGGTGCCAACTTCGAGTCCGACGATTCACGGGAGAATGTGGCGTTCTAGGATGCTTGGATTGCGGGGTGCAAATCTGAATGAAGGCTTCGCTCGCGGGGGCGTGTTGGAATTATTTGGTTCAATGGTTCGAGCTCGCCGTTGATTCCAGTGGTGGGAAACTCGTGATCACTTTATGTAGCATTCTTCTCCATTGGTCTACTTCATTCGTTTGCCTATGTCAAGCCTATATACGCTGGTCTACGTAACTGCATAAGTCAAGCAATCCTCCTTGATGTTCCGTTGTGCTTGAATCCTCACCCTTCCTGGACTTACCTTAACACAAACGAATCAGTCCCAGTCCCGGTTCCAGTCCGAACTGGTCCTCCGCGTTCTCACCAGCGTCATTAGCGATCTTGGCAGCGAGTGGTTTGAGTCCCTCCTGACCCTGCGATTTGCGATCAGCCGTATACCTTGCGATTCGTTACCACTACCACACAGTATCCCCATGAGAGAAGATACACCCACTCCCATCGTCCTCGTCGAGAAGAAGGACTACAACAACTTCGAGTTTGCGACTCGGGTCCAATTGAAGAAGATGCGGGTCTGGACCATTGTCACCCGTGAGAAGCCGCGGCCTTCTGGCGCAGCTAACAATAAAGCTGTCAGAGCCTGGGTTTAGTGCCGATGTGGCTGCAGCGCGATGGTAACCCATGTCGACGAGGGACACTACTGCAGCCATTCTGGTGCCGACGATCCGGGATCAGTCGAAGGAGCCGGTTAAACTCCGCCACCTGATACTCGGCCGGGATAAAAGCC
This sequence comes from Mycena vulgaris, assembly GCA_029204335.1. Lineage (NCBI taxonomy): Eukaryota > Fungi > Basidiomycota > Agaricomycetes > Agaricales > Mycenaceae > Mycena > Mycena vulgaris. The sequence continues at coordinate 10,823 of JARGYA010000527.1, forward strand.
GGGTGATGCTGGCCGCTGATCCATCACAAGCCGTCGTTTTTGGAAGGGGCGCGGATGTACGCGGCAATGAGAATGACGGGGTCGACGGTGAGAGTTTTAAGTACCGCTGCGGATTGCGTGGTTTGCAGGTGTCCCGTATTCTGAGCGAGGACGCTACCATGGACGTAATCGCGCTATGCGAGGAGTAAGTACAGAAGTTGTAAAAGTAGAAGTTCTCCAGTGGAAGCAGAAGTGCCGCAGTAGAAGTAGAAGTCAAGGCCAGTAGAAGTGAAGTCGGCCCAGTAGATGTGTACGATGTGACATACCCGTGCTTGCTTCTTCCCATTCACGCGCCCGACGCATCTCCCAATCAGGAACTGGCAGGCCTTTCCGAGGATATTCCAGACTCATCAGACGACGCGGGCCCTGTGCTAGCTCCCGTCGCACCAGCATAGGCGGAGCAGGCTGCCTTCCTATCGGCTCCTACACTATCCAATTTCGTAGTTCAGCTCAATTCGGCACTGGAGCCTTCATTTCCACCGGGCGCTAGTTACGAAAATTTAAAGGGAAACCTACAGGACTGCATGTACCCGTTCTGATTTTCTGCCAATATCCATAAATATTCATGTCGGTTTAATTCTGTGCAAATGGGAGCCTCACAAGGCTCCATAGTCCACCTCCAAATATTTGTAGAATTAACTACGGCACCCCCCACTCTCAGGTTCAAGTGCGTCCGGATCAACATTATTGCCCGATTGAGTAACTGGAGGGCGGGAAGGGCAGAACCCAAGTGGTGCACGGCGTGACAGTAGAAGTGAAAGCTACCAGTAGAGGTCGTGAGCTATGGGTGGAAGTAGAAGAATGAGCCCCTTCTACTGGGATTCCAGGGCGTAGTAGAAGTAGAAGTGACTTCTACTTCTACAGTTTTGGTCATTCCTCTATGCGAGTAGAGCCCCGTGGACAATTCTGTGTGATTAACGGATTGCGCGTGTTCGTCACATACTAGCCACTAACGGGAAATATTCGTCCCCGGAATAACAAGCCGATGAATCAATACGCCGCCCCCCCCCCCCCCCTTCCCGCCGCCTTCCGGGGATCCGCCGCAGCGGTGATCGTCCCATTTTTAGCACGCGTAACGGTTAATCACCGCGCTCCGTCAGCCCCCGATGCGCCCAGGCAAAAAGAAAAAAAGAGCGCACCGTGGGACGTGCTCCCCGACAGATCCTCGTACGTCGTGTTATACCCCAGCGCCTTCATATACGCCACCGTCGCGTTATCGAAGCCCGCGATGCCCAGCGCGTCGTTCTTGATCTATTATTCCCCCACGTCTCAATCAGCCGGGCACGCAAGCCAAGAAGGGCTGCGCACCTCGAAATACGTGAGCCCGCCAAGCTGGTCGTGCCACCTCGGGTGCCGAGTGCACTCCGCCGCGCCTATCCCCTGGTCGATGAAGTGATGCAGCTCCTGCATCGTCGCGGTGATGATGCGGCTCCCGCCCGCCGACCCCGTGACGATGGTCACCTCCCCGGTCTCGAGATCCTCGGCGATGCTGCTCGCGATGGACGACTGCAGGCGCTTGCCCGTGCGGATGAAGTTGATGGGCGATGGCGCGAAGCCGAAGGCGTTGCGCTGGCCCGAGGCCTGGTGAAGGGATGAGTTCAACGGTGGACATCGGAGAAACAGGAAATAATCACCGAGAAATCGTCCATCTCGTTGTTCAGAATAACACCGTCCGTCATCATCCCTTGGGATCCCCGGTAGCTATTTACCTGCCTCCACATCTTAGGCCCCAAACCCGAAGTTTCAGACGCTCACCGTAGTCGTGAGCGAGATGGTCGTTCCCTCCTGATCGATCGCGGCCAATGGCTCGTGCCATGGTCCTCCAGCACCGTGTAGTTCGCAGGATCGTAGTACGCCACAGGGAACGTGGCGTTATCCCGGATCCTATTCAGAACATCCGCAGCCGCCGCATCCGTGAGATAGTAGCGCTCCAGCTCGGAGACGTTCGCCGTGAACGCTGGGTCCCCATCTATAAAAGACAAGAGAACATCAGCGACGAATGATGGAGAAGGGGTGTAACAGAAAAAGAGAGGGACTCGCATTGCGTGCGCTGCCCATACGCGAACTGCGCGGCCTCGACAAGCCGATGGGTCGTCACGTTGATCTCAGGATCGGAATCTGTATAATTCCCTTGATATCCCTCGAATATCTTCATAGCGGAGAGGACCACCGCTCCGCTCGACGGCGCGACAGTCGAGAAGATGCGGCTGTTGCGGTACGCTGTGCAGCCGTGCCAGCGGGCGTACGAAGCCACGTAGAGAGGAAGTGCGCTACTCACTGATGTTCGCGGGCTCGCGGACGATGGCGGCGTAGCCTGCGAGGTCGTGGGCCAGACATATATGGTACGTCGAGCGCTTAAGGTTCCATCCCTGACGAGATGGTCCCCCTACAAAATCAAATACGCTGGAGCAAAATGACCCTCCGAGTCGGGTTATACCACGCTAGGGCTTCGCTTACAATCAGCACCCCCGAGACGCTCTAATTTTTCCAGCCCAGAACCTGCCAGCTGTACCCCATCCCCTGGATGTACTCAACATACTTTGTGTTCCTTTCTCGCGATCCACGGACATAGATACGGTTGCTTGACTGCGGCCAGATGCATTACGTCTGAAGATACTTACGCGCGGCTACCCAACGCACTGTAGTACTATGAGCCCGTGAACAAATTCATGGCGTTGTATCGGAAAATAACGATACATATGCATATCATGGACGTCGTTTAAGGCTCGCGCACCATGAAATCTGTTATCGGGACCGTGCCCGAGCGATCACTGTCTGCTACTGAATCAAAAGATGTTTGACAGTCGGCGACAGTAGGGAACTATATAAGTCCCGAAACTTCACAACATCTCTCTCGACGGACGAAAGCACTAAATTCCGGGTCTGTCGGGCTTTCATTACTTTTAGGCACTCTTGATTGTATCTCTAAAGTCAGATGTGACGCTGATCAAAGCTCATCGATGAGCCAATTAGGTGCCTGCAACCATGGCATTCGGCTGGTGGGTTGGGCTGTAGATTGTCTGGAAAGCTGACACAACCGTGTTGCCGAAACCGCCCTGTTTCTTCCCGCTTTGAAGGTATTTCCAATTGCTAAAAAGTAACGCGTACCGAATGAGGCATATACCCGAAATATCCTCTGGCTTGCAGTTTTTTTGCGGAACTTGGAACCGGCGCCGTGAGCTCACTTCACGTCAGATCTGCTCGGGACATGGCTGGAACGATCAGTTCCGTAAACCGCTGTAACGTCCTATTGTGACGCGGGGTGGTTCACAGATGCTCCCCATTTTCCGCATGTATAAAAGCAGTCCCGTTGTGACGCCTTTGTCCCAGAGTCAGGATGTCCGCCTCTCCGCCAGACTCAACAATGACATCGTTCACACCCAAGAGGACCTCTTTAGCATGTCTGAACTGCCGTAGACGAAAGATCAAGGTCGGTGACTTATAGTGCCCGAAACTCCTGCTGACCTCGTCACCAGTGCTTCTCAGCTCAGGAGGCCAATCCATGCGTGTTCTGTGTCAAGAAGGGCTATACATGCGAATACTTGGCTGTCTCAGAGACGCCGGCCCTGTCAGACCCCCCACGTCCGGGTGAACGAGGATTTCAGAATCGACCTCCGCCCACAACCCCGACCACGCCGCCGACCGCACCACTGACGAATTACTCGCATGGGAGCCGGAATTGTTCCTCTCAGAGCTGCGGCATATCTCATGGAACAAGCCCATCACATTCCGGGAGCTCTTATTACCCACAACATAAGGCATCCCAGTTAAAACCAGTGGCTAACGACCCGAGCCTATTCTACAAGGCACACTCAATTCAATCAGAGTTCCCTGTCAGCGGGGCGAACACCATCAACAACGTCGGAATGCAGATCCAAAGCCAGTCATCACACACTCCGGCGCACGTGACCTCGGGATGGTCTACCCCACAGCCTGCCACTTCTGACTATGACCGATACTTCGCCAACTTTGGCCTCAAGAATACTTCGTACCATCTGGGGATGTCTCCGCAAGTAAAATCCATTTTGGGGCTCCGCCATTTTCTAACTGTGTCATAGGGGTTGCAGTTGCTCAGCATGGGGGCCATGCCACTGCGGTGGAAACCGATAACGGGACCCGACGACCAATCTGTAATGGTAATATTTCAAAGTTCGGGTGGTCATGGGCAAAAATCGAACCTTGAAAGTCTTCAGACATTATTTAAAGAGAACTTGTATTTGTTGGAATTAGAGAGCTTGCGCAGAAGCCATTGGAGCCATTTGATGGCTTGTGGGGCGTGCACAAATTTGGCGGGTGAATGGCTCCACAAAGCCACTGACATCAGATTTTGGTCTGATTATGGCTGTGGAGCCAGTTGCGCACAGCAAAAATGCCATCATATGGCTCCAATGGCTCCTGCGCAACCAGGCTATTATTTGGTTCGTTGCTGCCGGTGCCAACTTTGATGATTCACGAGAGAATGTGACGTTCTAGGATGCTTGGATTGCGGGGGTGCAAAATCTGAATGAAGGCTTCGCTCGCGGGGATGTGTTGAAATTATTTGGTCCAATGGTTCGAGCTCGCCGTCGATTCCAGTCGTGGGAAACTCTTGATCACTTTATGTAACACAAGAAGAGCGCGCTGCGGCGCTGCGCTCCAGCAAGGTATGCGGATGATCACAAATCGCAAGGTCAGGAGGGATTCGAACCACTGAGGACCAGTTCGGACTCGAACCAAGGCTAGGGTTGATTCATTTGTGTTAAGATAAGTCCAGGAAGGGTGAGGATTCAAGGACAACGGAACACCAAGTGGGATTGCTTGACCAATTCATTACGTAGAACAGCGTACATAGATAGGCTTGACATAAGCAAACGAATGAAGTAGAACAATGGAGAAGAATCACCCTCTTTATAAAATTACGTTGTCTGTCCGTCCGTCTGAAGCCTTTTCAAACTCCGCCCCGAGATTACATCGAGACCTGCCCTAAAGTCAGCGACGACTTATTCTGTGGTTTAGGAAAGTGAAATTTCTGCAGCTTATTCCACGGACATGGCCAACTTTAAATTTCACACAGTCAGGTTTGGTATGTCTCAGATTTATTGCCACTCCCAGCGTTACCACTACCACACAGTATCCCCATGGGAAAAGAGGCACCCGCAGAAGGACTACGACGACTTCGAGTTTGCGACTCGGGTCCAGTTGAAGAAGCTGCGGGTCTGAACCATTGTCAACCCCGAGGAGCCGCGGCCTCCTTGCGCAGCTAACAACAAAGCTGTCAGAGCCTGGGTTCAGCGCCGTGATGTGGCTGCGGCCACGATCGTAACCTATGTCGACAAGCAACACTACTCGCACATTCGGAGTTGGAGGAAGATCCTGCAGCCATCCTTGTGCCAACGATCCGGAATCAGTCGAAGGAGCCGGTTGAAATTCTGCCACCTGATACTCGACCGGGATAAAAGCCAGATAATGCCGGCCGCTGATCCATCACAAGCCCAACCCATCGTTCTTGAAAGATTACGAGCTACTTCGTAGGGGCGCGAATGTACATACGCGGCAATGAGAATGACGGGGTCGACGGTGAGATTTTTAGTTGAAGTACCGCTACTGATTGCGTGGCTTGTAGGTCTCCCGTATTCTGAGCGAGTACGCTACCATGGACGTAATCCCGCTCTGCGAGTAGAGCCCGTGAAGAGTGGACAACTCTGTGTGATTAACGGACTGCGCGTGTCCATCACATACTAGCCACTAATGGGAAATTTTCGTTCCCGTAATATCAAGCCCGATGAATCAATAGGCCGCCCCCCTTCCCGCCGCTTTCCGGGGATCCGCCGCAGCGGTGATCGTCCCATTTTTAGCACGCGTAACGACTAATAACCGCGCTCCCGTCAGTCCCCGATGCGTCCAGGCAAAAAAGAAAAAAAGAGCGCACCGTGGGACGTGCTCCCCGACAGATCCTCGTACGTCGTGTTATACCCCAGCGCCTTCATATACGCCACAGTCGCGTTATCGAAGCCCGCGATGCCCAGCGCGTCGTTCTTGATCTATTATTCCCCCACGCCTCAATTAGCCGGGCACGCAAGCCAAGAAGGGCTGCGCACCTCGAAATACGTGAGCCCGCCAAGCTGGTCGTGCCACCTCGGGTGCCGCGTGCACTCCGCCGCGCCCATCCCCTGGTCGATGAAGTGGTGCAGCTCCTGCATCGTCGCGGTGATGATGCGGCTCCCGCCCGCCGACCCCGTGGCGATGGTCACCTCCCCGGTCTCGAGGTCCTCGGCGATGCTGCTCGCGATGGACGATTGCGGGCGCTTTCCCGGGCGGATGAAGTTGATGGGCGAGGGCGCGAAGCCGAAGGCGTTGCGCTGGCCCGGGGACTGGTGAAGAGATGAGCTCAACGCTGGACATTGGAGAAATAAGAAGTAATTACCGAAAAATCGTCCATCTCGTTGTTCAGAATAACCCCGTCCGTGGTCATCACTTGCGATCCCCAGTAGGTATTCACCTGCGCCGCAATAAGCGGGGCCCTCGTCTCGAAAAAAATTCTCAAGAACTCACCGTAGTCGTGAGCGAGATGGCCATCCCCTCCTGGTCGATCGCGGCCATATGGCTCGTGCCATGGTCATCCAGCACCGTGTAGTTCGCAGGATCGTAGTACGCCACAGGGAACGTCGCGTTATCCCGGATCCTATTCCGAACATCCGCAACCGCCGCGTCCGTGAGATAGTAGCGCTCCAGCTCGGAGACGTTCGCTGTGAACGCTGGGTCCCCATCTACAGAAAAAAAGATCAGCGACAAATGCCGGGAAAGGGGTGTAGCAGCGAGAGGGAGGGACGCACATTGCGTGCGCTGCCCATAGGCGAACTGCGCGGCCTCGACAAGCCGATGGGTCGTCACGTTGATCTCAGGATCGGAATCTGTATAATTCCCTTGATATCCCTCGAATATCTTCATAGCGGAAAGGACGACCGCTCCGCTCGACGGCGCGACGGTCGAGAAGATGCGGCTGTTGCGGTACGCTATGCAGCTGTGTCAGCGGACGCCAAATGGGATGGATTATTGGGACGCGCTTACTGATGTTCGCGGGCTCGCGGACGATGGCGGCGTAGCCTGCGAGGTCATGCGCCGTGATGATACCGCCGCGGAGGTACGCGGCTTCCGCGGTATTTGTCGCGATTCGACCCGTGTAAAAGGCGTCCGCGCCGTGGGCGGCTATTCTGCACGCCGTGTTAGCGTGGAGCTCGCAGTTTAATTATTCTTAGACCTACTGCTCGAGGGTGTCCGCATAGCGCTGTAGGCCTCTGTAAGTACACAAAGTACCCCTGAGGCGATGAAGACTCGCCTTGCGATAGACAGTATCTCCCTGTTTGAGAAGTGTCCCGTTGGGCGCGTAAACCTCCCCCCACAGCGGGTCCGTCAATATCCAGCTTTGACCTGGTGCCGGTGTGAGGATGCAATCATGAACGTTAATGGCCGACTCACCCAGATTGATAGCAAGCTCCAAGTCCACGTGACGGGAAATCCGTGCCGCGCGAGTTTTATAGCGGGCTGGAATAAAGACTTCCATGGGAGGCGGCCGTGGCGCTTGTGCAGCATTTCCCAGCCCCGTAGCTCACCGGGGACGCCGACTGCAAGGCCGCCGACGGTGGACAGCGTCTGCGGCGTGCTGGAGTTGGTGACATACATCGTTTCGTTACCTGCCGCAGGCACTAAACACGGCGTCAGCTGCACATTCATACGCACACGTGAGGGCGGACGGCGACGCACTCGTTTCGCGAAAGTCAATCTGCATGAAGATTGAATATCAAGTCTAGACGGAGACGCGTTTTAAGACGCACCATCTCGTACGCGTGCTTCCCGTGCGCGGTCGGGAAGCGCACCAACATGAACCCCCCGCCGCCGATCCCAGAATGATACCCTGCAATCGTGCCAACGCAGAGCGCGCTCGTCAGGATGGCGTCTGCGGCGTTCCCGCCCGCTTTCATCGTGTCCACGCCGATGTTGCTGCAGAGCCCCACTTCCGTTGCGATCCCGCCATGCTTGCCCGACAATGGAGGCTGAGCGGCACCACCAGCGACTGCCAACGAAGCGAAAGTAACAGCAAGCGCCGAGCTGACGAGGGGGAGACGCATCCTGGAGGAGAGAGAGCGGACGAGGGCAACGTCACGGTTTTATTCAGCCGCGTCCGAGTCGGCCTTACGCTCGCTTACGGCGTTTGGTTATTAATAATAATATGCAGCGCTCGGGCAGCCACGTGGCGTGGCCCCGCTCCCTTTACTCATGCTAATCCATTCGTAACTCCGGCCGGCAGGCGCACGCGTATGCACCTACGATGGTTCTACTTTGTAAGTTAACCTTCGAGATCTCAGAACGCATCGAACCACTTATTAGACACTTCACGAAGGCAGAGAAGTATGTGTGTTGTGGGTCCCGGGGGTGTGCCTGAGTGTGCGCCGCGGGTTGGGGCGGGAGTGGTACTGATGGGGCTTCGGGCCCTCGGATCATATAGCCATCGATGGTCGCCATGCCAGCGCAGAGGGCGGGATATCGCATCAGAGATACGCGAGTTGGGGAGCGAACTCAGGTGTAACGAATGTCACGCATCACGCAACTAATAGCACCGCCACTGAGCCCACTTCGTCAAACATATCAGCAGTAGACTCGTTGCTTATATTGTCGATCTGACGAGCATAGCGAAAATCCGCCAGGAAAAGCTTTCTGTGGTCAATTTCAAGGGGCGCTTGCCAGTGCCTTCAATTTCGTTACTCCAAAGTTCGAAATGTCCGCAATGACTTGGGAAACTTTGTTCACAGGCCCAAATTGTCAATATTACGGTAATGCCGCGAGCCGAGCTAACTGACTATTCAGCATGGGAAGGACACCGAGTCGAATTCACCCAAGATTCACCATGAAGAAACTCTCGGATCAACTCCGGCTGAGTGTTTGTCGACGCATTTGATCGCATCAAAGCCTGCCTTGTCTTGAACTCCCATGCGGCATGTCCCCGCGCCTTGGTCAACGCCTTGTCTAATTTCTTACGTCCCAGCGGGCGACCACCATTGGAATGTCTCCCTGACTTCATCCATTGCGGTCGATATGCTCTGCGATATACGCCTCCTGCTCGGAGTCTGGTTACATCTTACGTTGACGCAGGTCAACTCACGCCCACACAACGGGAGGGAAAATCCGAACTGACTCAATATACCCTCAATTGCAAAAGAAATCACGGTCTTTCTGAGGCTGAGGTCATCGCCGAGCTTCTAGGGTTTACCGTTTACGCCGTTAGCTGCAAGCAACCTACAAGTTACCTCATTCCGGTCCATCTCAATCCCTTAACTTGCTCAACGAGTTCCCGATCTGGTGCGTGTTCTTTAATTGAGGATATATTGCGGCGAAAGGAACCCTCTACCAGACAAGTCAACTGTTGATATCAAAGTGCCGATCCTATTCAGCTGCTTTGCATCCGCATCTCATTTTTTCATTTACATACCAAGATTATGCAACCGTCCCGCGGGTATCACCGTTGTTGCACGACCTATTCCTGGCCCCCAGGTTGCGGCAGGCCACTAGCTGCCCGCCGCGGTCACGATCAGATCTCGAAGAGCGGAGGCACCATTGAATGCCATCTCACCATCCATCCGATTTGCGTGATTCGGACCCCAGTCGCTACCGACAACCTCCTCAACTCAAAACCCAGCACGGTGCCCTTTCCCTCGCCTTTCGTCCTTTCCACTTCCCACCGTCTCCCACACATGTTCGTGCGGTGCCTCTCTTTCCTGGTTCCTCTGGTCCTGAAAGGAGTCTCTGGTCAAGCTCCGGTGCGCACAGTGATTCGAAGAACCGGTCCCGGCCGCTAATTCAGTCTCTGCAGCCGATCAAAATCCAAGTGGGAGGCACCGCATCCAGCCCAGGCGGCACAACCCAGTTCACGCCCAACATCGTGGTCGCCGCCCTCGGCTCGATCGTGACATTTCAGTTCACAGGATTGTGGGTACCCTCCTTCCATTGATTCCCTGAAACCCCCGCTGAGCGCTCTCCAGTCCGGGAAATCACAGCGTGACGCAGTCCTCGTTTAACAGCCCCTGCGACCCGCTCCCCGGGGGCTTCGACTCGGGGTGGGTATCCGTCACCGAGCTCCTCTCGCCGCCGCCGGAGTGGAATCTCACGATCACCAACGACCAGCAGCGTACGTCGACCCATCCCCGCGGCGCCAATAACTCGATCTCTGATTCGATCTGTAGCGCTCTGGTTCTACTGCAAACAACTCGTCAAGGCTCCCCACTGCAATGCCGGTACGCACTGTTCTCCCTTAATCTGAAACCCCGCTGAATGCGACGACGCCGCAGGGATGGTTGGCGTAATCAACGTCCAAGAGTCAAACAAGAACTTTGGGGTCTTCCAGTCCGCCGCCAAAGCAGCCACGAGCGTCCTTCCCGGGGTACGCATCCACTCTTCACCATGTAATATACTTCCCGCTGAACCGAGACTTCCAGCAAGCGGAGGGCCCGTTCGTGGGCATCGGCGCCTCCGCCACGGGCGCGCCCTCCCTCCCGAACGGCGCACTGTACTTCAACCCCAACTTGCCGGTCACGGTGACGACCACGGTGAATGGGGATTTGGCTGGGTCGACCGTAATACCCAGTGGCTCCGCCAACGCTGGCACGCGCGCGAGGGGGGTTGGCTCGGTGCCATTGGGCTGGATGGTGATTGCGGTGTGTGGGATTCTTTTGTTTGCATGAGGGTTCGGGATTTGGATCAGGGATGCGACTTTGGACATGTATTACTATTGTGATAGACAGTTAGTTTTTGTATCGCTATGTACTGTAGGAACTCCCTGAGGGAGCCCGGGACCAATTTTTGAACAATGTAGTATTGACACCGGCGACACGGAAAGTAATGACGTGTCTGCTCACCCCGTTACCTGCAGGGCCAAGCCCATCTTTCCCGAGATGCGGATGCAAACCAGCTGAATAGGATCGGCGCTTGATATCAACAGTTGACTTGATCGGAAACTCGTCGAACAAGTTGGTGATTGAGATAGACCGAGGATAAGGTAGCTTGTAAATTGCTTGCAGGTTAGGTTGTAGACGCTAGTATGCTCGGCGATGGGCTCAGCATCAGAACCACTCAGTTGAGGATATTTTTGAGTCAGTTGGGAGTCTTCCTCCCGTTGTGAGGGCATCAGGTGACTTGCTTCGACGTAAGATACAACCAGACTCCGCGCCGAATGATTATAACTGTAGCGCGGAGCAGATCTACGGAAGAAATCGAGAGAGGAAAACGAGGAACGCGCTGAGTCCAATGCCAGTGGTAAGTAGGAAAAGGCGTTGACCAGACGCCGTCGAAGACAATCGACCGTTGAAAAGACCACCAGATATTCCAGGAGCATTGTATCGAGGCAGTCTCCAAGTGCTTTGGTTAAGAGGGCATCTACACCTAAGCCGCCGCTCCACCTCAATGCAGTCCCGGAGAAGAATCCAGGCGAGGTCCAGACTCCCGACGGGAAAGGTCGGGATTATGCCGAGCAATATATATAGGTTTCTTGATTTAGCCGACCACTGTCAATCCCACTCCTGGTAGCATGATCACGCGGAAGGATGATAGGACAGATGAGCTAGTCTTAGTCAAGTGAGTCCTCCAAATCTGGGGTTTGCTGCTCAAGCTTGCGAATGTTGAGCTTGGACGTGACAAACGGACGCTGGAGCTCAGGAGCTCGGTTAGGAAGGACTTCAACCGAGAAGTATTCAAGAAGTCGACGAGTCAACTAGACTCGTGACCAGTCTGCCATACGGAATGCAATAATTGTGGCGAGCACTATTGCCGTAGGCAGACTGGTACTTCTCGTTTGATGGCATTGAGCGGGGCCTGAGTTTGAAATTTAAGTGATGCCGATCAATGCCGGGAAATAACTATTACCTAATTTGAATAATAATTGCCGGCTTGTGTAACGGCGCTGGTTTCCCCATTCGTACTGACCGACAGCTTGTATTGTTCCTGACGGCTCCTATTGTTCATTTACTTACGGGGTTTATATGTTTGGGGATACTAGGATATATATTCGGCAGCTCGTAGCTTACTTTCCTTGTCTTCGCAACACCAGTAGCACCTCCCGTCGTTGCTCACGTCTCAATCCTATCCTGTTTCTCGTCCTCTGAGGCGTGGGTGACACGCCCCGTTACAGTTTGCGAAGACCATCAATTGGCGGCCTGCCGGCCTCCTCAGGCTCTCCTCTTCCTCCTCTTGCCCTGGCCGGCACCTCGCTTCCGTGGCGCAGCACCCTCCGCTCTTCTTGGCTGGCTCCTTTTCTCCCCAGCACCCTATTCCTGAGCATCCTCCCCTGCTGCGCTTCGCTCCTCTTGGCTGGCTTTTCCCTACCCCAGCGCAACTTTGTCCCTGTCCCTTCTGAGCGCCTCCGGCGTTTGCACAGGTCATCATCCGCTGAAGCGTGACCTCCCTTGTGCACTCCTCCACTCCCCTTACGAGCACCTCTGGTGTTTATGCCGGTCATCACCTCGTCTTAACGTGGCTTCCCCGGCATACTCCTTGTTCATCCAATCCTCGTGTAACCCTCTCCCAACCATTTGGAGGTATGTGAAGCACGAGGATTTGGCGGGTTTACACCCTCTCCTTCCTCCTCCCTTACGTGGCACCTGGGTCCGCTCATTCAACCTCTGACCCTCTCGACATCCTGCCCATCGCCGTCCTCCATATTTCCGCGCTCGTCCTTTGTCCGGCGCTAGAAGGGGGATAGTGTAACGGCGCTGGTTTCCCCATTCGTACTGACCGACAGCTTGTATTGTTCCTGACGGCTCCTATTGTTCATTTACTTACGGGGTTTATATGTTTGGGGATACTAGGATATATATTCGGCAGCTCGTAGCTTACTTTCCTTGTCTTCGCAACACCAGTAGCACCTCCCGTCGTTGCTCACGTCTCAATCCTATCCTGTTTCTCGTCCTCTGAGGCGTGGGTGACACGCCCCGTTACAGCTTGCTTCCCGCCTTCGCGCTCGACGCGTCTGCCTTTCTCTTCCTCCCACCACAACACCCCACGCTCTCCGACTAGACACCTGCTACATCCTCGTGCCTTCGTTTCGCTCTGCTCCGCCCTAGAAGATGGCCGCAACTGCCCCGCAACTGCCCGTGACTGAGCCGGCATGCGTACTTGGGTAGTCCTACGACCCTCCAGCAATTCCATTCCGCGTGAAACTGCGATCCATTCTCCATATCCTCAAAGACATGAAGATGGCTCCCATTGATCTTGTAATCTCCCTGCTCGTGCAACCCGACACATACGGTACTCACATCGACGGTTTATACCGAGGGCAGGGCCTCGAGCATTTCCTTAACCTTGTCAACAAAGACAAGCGCGGCACCAAGAGACTCTTCTCATGGTTTGCACAGTTCTCACTGGACCGCTTCGTGGACGACATCCATCGCGAAATGGATGATCTCAGCCTGCTCTTCAAGTGGTCAGCAGCCGATGTAACCCCCGAATCTATGATGGCTTTCGACTTTGAGCAAGATGTTACTGAAGTGTGCCGCGAACACAGCCCCAAGTTACGGCGCATTCTTACCGCCGCGGTCCAGACGAAACGCGCTGCGCGAGAAAACACCCTGAAGGATATCGAACCGGTCGCCTTCTTCCGGTTGTGATAACCTTCACTGGAGCTAATGCCGCGACAGATTGTGACGATGATCCAGGTACAGATACCCAAGACGCGCTCGCAAAACAACAACTTACGTGCGATCCCCTGCAGCCTGTATTTCCTCAGCCCCGGAATGCCGCACAAAGTGATTGACACTCTAGCACACGCCGGCATGAATCTTTCATATAATGTGGTCAAGAAAACGCACTCGACGCTCGCATCTGGACAGATTCAGCGAGCACAAATCGCAGCCAGGAGTGGACATTCGATCAGCTGGGATAACACCCACCTTTCTCTCTCCGTGCACGTCGAGCAACAGACGTTGGCTCCACTCAAAGTTCAGACTGGAACGACACAAATCATTTACGACCTTCGCGGACTTACTGATATGGAAATGCTCAGCCTTCGAGCGATCCTAGAGCGACGCGCAAATGCGGGACTGATTACTTTTGCGGCCGATATTCGACCAACACGTCCCCAATCTCAGGCATTGCATGACCACCTTTCCCTCTCCATCGTTGACTTGTTGATCCAAAACAGCGCTGGATTCGACTACGTTGAAAACGCCCCGGAACTTCAGCACCCCTCATATCGCCCCCCTCCTGCGGATTACGCAACACCAGAATATGTGCTGCGGACCACGAAATTAGATGAGGGTAGCAGCGATGGAACGACGCAGGTCAACGACAACATCTATTTGGATCAACTCAAATTCGACTTGCACGATCTCGACAACATTGCCGTACCCTCATATAAGGATCAGAAAACGAACGCTCTCATACGCTCTGCCCAACTCCTTCGGATGGGCGACCTGTCAGCAATCCTTCGGCTCGAGCAGTACCAGTTAGCGCCCGGATGGTTCCACGTCGAGCTGAATCAGTCCTGGCTCATACTCAAAATTCACCGCGGGGAAGGAGCAGATCTCGGGAGCCTCCAATACTTCATCGGTCTCCTCGCCAAAGTCCGCCTCGGTTCGGCCACCCCCGATTTCGAAACCCTTGTATCTCTCCTCATGCAAGTACTCAAGGGTGCGATGCTCCACTACTGGGAGATCGAGAGCGGGATGTCCATTGGAGAGTTGGCAAAGTCGAAACCGTCCGCATCTCGCCTCTTGGAAATCGCCCGTCGCATCTTCACCAAATATGCCTCTGGCGTCTTCAATGCTACCTCTCCCATTGATAACACCGTCCGAAATCTACATCTGCTTATGCGGGACACGCTATTGTTCTATCCATTGCGGACTTCTATCTCGTCTGGCGACTTCGGGCGGGTGGAGATGCTGGTGGGGACTCTCACGATGATGTTCACTGGTGGGGGATGTAGCAACTACCAGACTGAGCTCCTCCACTTCTTCCAAAACCTGAAGAAAGTCTGGCCCGAGCCTTTCGCGTGAGTGGGTCACTTTTCCCGTGTACACAGCAAGTAACCGGACCGCAGCAATCTTGTTCGAGATAACTCCCTTATCAGCACCTCTGGTCGAGGCTATGTAGGCGTTGACAAAAACACCGAGTTTAATATTAACTTTCAAAAGTGCGTTACTCATTGACCAGATTTTTTATTCTGATTCCCCCACAGCACTATTTCGCTTCGAGGGGTGTCCAGGCGTCATGGGATCTACTGTCAGATCTTGCACCAAACGTGCCTCTCCTGCGACGACTCAAGACTCAGTTTGGTGAATTTTTGGGAGCGCCGTGGCAAGGCACCCATCACACGAAGGTCGACTGTTCCGCCCAAATCGCGAAAGTGAAATCCAAAATGCAAGAGTTCAAGCTGCATCTGCCTTTCGTTCCGGGCCGCAGGTTAACGGAGACGGAGACGGTGGATATAATAGACACGGGAGCTTCAATCTTACGCAAGACTGGAATCAAAACTTGGTCGAAGACGTACACTAAATGGCTAAATGGCAGCTGAACTAGACCGGTTACAAGGTGTGACAAAATTTAAACTAGTTTGTTATTTTCTGTCGCTTAGCCACCTGTTCTGCAATGCCAAATACACTGTGATCCACTGCCGCCTGCCGAAGCGGACGACCGGATGCAGTGAGTCGAGGAGCTGGGGACGGAGAAGGGGATGGGAACGGCGATGTGGACGGCGACGGAGACGAGGATCCTGTGGGTTCGGGGGTATTTGCGCGGGTGTTGGAGGGTGAGGACTGGGTTGAATTGGGGAGTACGGCGCCGCGATCCTGTTCTGTCGGTTGCAGAATATCATCTAGATCAGAATCCGACTCCTGCAATCCGCTAGACGGTTTCAAATCGGAATCGCTCGAAACTCCGGCGCCCAGGTCCATGTCGTAGTGTCGTCTGACTGTCAACATTTCCAAGGCATACTGTGAATGCCATTCGTCGGTTTCATCCAGGAAAGATGTAAGGTCGCGTGGAATTCGGAATGTGTGTGCCAGCTCGCGCGCAACCAATTTAATTGCCCCCTCAGCCAGGACGAAGGTGATGGGAAAATTCTTCATGATCGGGTCACGAGCATGCTTAGTTGTCCGCCAAGCCTCAAGAGCCGACTCCAGCGGTTCGTGACGGAACTGGTCGATATCTGCGGCGAGGTTTCTTCACCGGCGGCTCGCCTTCAGAATCTTCGCGGTCAGAGAGCAAGGGGCCAGGGAGAAACACTGAGATATCGAAATCATCGTCGTCGTTATCGCAGCACCAACGGCCCGAGAAATTGAGCGCTGTCCAATCAAATTCGGATAGAGCCCATGTCAGGGAGTTTGAAAACGCACCGTCGGGGGTGTTGTCATTATTATGTACCGCAAGCGCATAGCGGCGGCATATGTCAGACGATGTGTCGCTGATAACACCTTTCTCCGTGCGCTCCTCTTTTTTGCACGGCTTGTGATCCGGGTCAGTGACAGCGAGGTTTTCAAATGCCCACTTTTCAGCGATGGTCAAGACTAGGCATTCAAGACCGTCACGGCCGCCGTGCCGACCACGTTGATCCTCCTCGAAATTGGTCTTCGGGACACCGTAGAGAACGACCAGTCGAATGTTGAGAACATCGAAGCCCTGAGAAGGGATTTAGAACAGATGGAGTAGATGTTAAAAGACTAACGTTGGATGCAGACTCAGTAGCAATGAGACCGCGTATGTCTCCGTCCTGCTCTTTGAAGCGCCGCGCCGTGTCTTCGAGGTATGGCTTGGACATCGAGGAATGGTAGTGCTTAAACGGTTCGAGTGCTGCCTTTTCAGGAGGTAGCCTAGAGTTCAGGTAACGAGCGATTTTTGCGGCCGTCTTTTTGTCATCGATAAATGCCATGAACTTCGGGAAAGGATAATTCGGCAGAAGGGGCTGTGGGACTAGGAAATCTAAATTTGCAAAGTTGTCGATGTTTCCGACCATGGAGATGGTTGCGTATACGAGATTAGGGTGATTGGTTGTGAGTTCAAGCTTGACTGTTCGATTCGGGTCCATGCACATGGTCTTCATCACTAGCTCGACAATCCGTGTTGGCATAGATGCTGAGTAGGCTGTACAAACCGCTGATAATGAAAGGTGAACGCGCACACGTCTCCGAGGTCCGAATAAGATGGCCTAAATGCTCCTTCTTTGCCCTTCGCCTGCCCTGCGGTGGCGATGAAGTGCGCCTCGTCCAGCTGGAGGAGCTTGATTTTCTTCGCCCATTTCGGGTCGTGAAGGAGCTTCGCGACCCGCGGGATATGGCCTTGATAGGAGCCGCACTGTTCGGGAGACACCGCGTAATGCCGATACTTAGAATGTTTCCTAATGTCCTGGCGCCAGATAATCGGAAACTGCACAGAATTTCTACAGAGAGAGGTACACACATTCCATAGGGCTGGGTTGTCAGGGGTGTAACAATTTATCGCGATGGATGGAATACCATATTTGGAAAATTCGGCGACCTATCCATGCTGATCAGTCGCGATTGGAGGGCAGCTTGATTATACGAACGTGGTTGTCCTGAATTAGGCATCACTGCGTTCAGCCCGGACCTAGACATCAATTGTCTAGCCGGACGGAGGCCGGGCTAAGCGACTAGACACGCTGATGGGACGTGTCTAGCCCGTGATGGGACGTGTCTAGCCCGTGGTCTAGTCGCTTTGCCAGGCCTCCGTCCGGCTAGACAATCGATGTCTAGGTCCGGGCTGAACGCAGTGCATAGGGGAGAAATTGTGACGACAATCGTGTCTTGGGAAAGTAAGTAGGATCATCGCAATAGTTTTCCCGGAGCCCGTACTGGATCGCACCAGGAGATCTTGATCTTGAAGAACAGCCACAGCGGTGCGGATTTGAAGCTCCCTCGGCGTCTTCGTTCCATGCGAAGCAAAATCCAAGAACAAGAACGTGTTCAACGCAATGAGCCGCTCGGCGGCCGTCAATCCTGTCATGAAGGAACGAGGGAGGGCACGAAAGGCATCCAGAGCGGATTGGGACAAGGGGAGCGGGATTTCATCTCGGAGTGGATCCATTGAGAGGACGGCACTGAAAACAGTTGTGAAACAGGGAGATATTAGACAAGGGAGAGTGAGTTGGGAGGTCCTTGAGCGGGTTCGGGTGAATCAAGGGCGATAAGCGGGAGAATGCGGCTGGTCAGCGATAAGAGGAAATTGCCAGCGAAGAACACGTGTAATTCGAAGGCAAGGAGGTGCAGAACGTGGCGTCAATACAGCAGGTGTCTAGTCGGAGAGCGCGGGGTGTTGTGGTGGGAGGAAGAGAAAGGCAGACGCGTCGAGCGCGAAGGCGGGAAGCAAGCCGGCAATTATTATTCAAATTAGGTAATAGTTATTTACCGGCATTGATCGGCATCACTTAAATTTCAAACTCAGGCCCCGCTCAATGCCATCAAACGAGAAGTACCAGTCTGCCTACGGCAATAGTGCTCGCCACAATTATTGCATTCTGTATGGCAGACTGGTCACGGGTCTACGAGTCAACAAAGACTCGGAGTCAAGGCAAACTATGTAGTCAAGTCAAAAGTCTAGTCATGGGATAAGACTCGGCAGCTGCCGAGTGCGGCCCGCAGTTCGGTGTCTTGAAATTCCCCGGAGATCAGCTGCATTGCTTTCGCCAAGCTTTCGCATTGCTTTCGCATTGCTTTTGCATCGCCTTCGCAATTTATCTACGACTTACCGAGGCTCACCGGCTTGCCTCGTACCAGGGGGTATTCGCTCGCTGAATAAAAAGCTCAGAAGCAAGAGGATTCCGTGCGCCATTTAGATACCCCGGGTCGCCCATGTATGTCCCGGACATTCACGGGCGAGCGATGTGATGGAACGGCGTTGCTCACACTCCAGGAAGCGTTGTTGTGGTGCGCAATGGTGCCACACTGTCCGGTTGCGCAATGAAACTCACGTATTTCGCCGAACGAATGACCATCGCTTTCGACGCTGAAATTGACGCGAGGAAAATGCTGGAAAATCGTGCACAGGACGAAAGGAGACGCGCCTGTGCTGTACTGCCGCCATCGAAGGATCAAGTGTCAGATAAGATCAGGGCGAGATCCGTCCCCAGGAGTTAAGATACGGCGCGCCCATAATTTATCAAATGTGACATCACACCCGGATTTCCAGAACTCCTCCGCCAGTCTGGCCCTGGGTGTTACTGTACCAAAATATTTGTGGGCACTCCCGGCAATGAAATGAAGATTCAGTTAGCCTGCACCTTTTATTTCGACCTCCGAGAACTGTTAGAGGATTTATGTTGATTATGTCACGTAATTGATGCCTGTGGATCAATTTTCATGCTTTCCGCAAATCCGATTACGATGGTCTTTGCCAAGCGCGTTTCAGGTACAGTTAAGGATAGTGACCTTGATGTACTACATCGCTTACCCCGGACTGCTCTGGCCTTGTTTCATGGTCGCATGCTCTATAAGAGGGCGGCTGTACTCTAGTGATTCTTCACCTGCGGTCCCCTGCATCTTCTTTTTCTTTGCTTTCTTCAAACTAGGGCTAGTCCCTTATTTTTCCACCACTTTCTTTCGTCACATTATGACCGTCTCAACAACCATGCTCCGGCTCTCCGTCCTCTGCGGGCTGCTCTCCTCGGTCGTCGCGCACACGCACATGTTCTTTCCAGAGCCCCGGAACCGCAAGGATTATGCGTTCCAGAAGCAGGGCAACGCGTGCGAGAACGAGCGCACCGACCTCACCGAGAAGACTGTTTTCTTCCGCGGCCAGTCGTTCGAGCCTAAATGGTGGTGGTGCGTATTTCTCCTCGTTGGCATTTATTCTCCGACTCGAGGCTGACAAATTGTCTGTAGGAACAACCACGATGGTCAATCTCGCATCTCCTATAACCCGGCGCTCCCACTTACCGCGCATCTCTTTCAGGCGGGTTCATCAAGTTCGCACTCACCGGGGGACACCCCGCCAACGTCGACAACAGGGACCTCCTCGCGAACGAGAACATTATCAACGGACAGTGCTACACTGGTGAGTCACCTTTGTGCCGCCGCCCTGTACGGCCCCGTACTGACCCAAACCGCAGGTGGATGCGACAAGAACGGCTTCGACCCAGGGAACACCCATCCCTGCGTAGGCAAGAACGTCACGATCCCAAATTGGGTCGCCGACGGGGACTACGTCTTCTCCTTCAGCTGTGAGCCTTATTCCACCGCGCGCCGTCTTTTGTATAGCTGACGCGCCGCCCAAAGCCATCGGAGGCTTCAACTCCGAGGCCATCCCGACGAAACAGCTCCCCCTCTACCACACCTGCGCCAAGTGAGCTCGCGTGCCCGCCCAACCCTCACGACGCCTCAATTTAATTTTCTCTCCAGCATCCAGGTTAAAGGCGGTGCGGCGCTCGAGCAGCGGCCCGCGAACTGGGTCGCGCCGTTCATCGGCGGCTCCCAGGACAACGTCAAGGGCAAGCCCATCCCTCCCGATACCTGCGCCTTCAAGAACTTCGTGCGTCCCTTTCGTGCTTTTGTCTTTCTTCACCGACCGATACTTTCCTCAATCAGCGCGCGGAGCCGTCAGACCCAACGCTCGTAGACGTCAGCGACGTGAGGGACAACATGGAGTTCGGCCTGCCCGACGGGTGGGCCATCCCTGGCGGCTCCCCCGCTCAGGGTGCGATCGCTGTCCCCGCACCTGTCGACAACGGCGCGTCCGCCCCGTCCAACACCGAGGCGTCGAAGCCCGAGTCCACAAAGCCTGCGACCTCTAACGCCAAGGGCGGGCCCGCGTTCGACCCCGCGGGCGCCCCGCACGTCGGCAACGGCGCGGGTCAGCAGTTCATCGGCGGGCAGTGCCTCGCCGCCGCGGACTGTGCCTCCGGGTGCTGCGCGGGTCCCTCTGGCATCTGCTCCGGTCCTGGTGCCGCGACGCAGGCGGGCAAGACCGGATGTGGCTTCGGCGGCCCCGCGGCCCCCGCTGCGCCCGCTGCGCCCGCTGCACCCGTCGCTGGCACAAACGCCAAGGGCGGCCCGGCCTTCGATCCCGCGGGCGTCCCGCATGTCGGCAACGGCGCCGGAAAGCAGTTCATTGGCGGGCAGTGCCTTAGCACCGCCGACTGCGCGTCAGGCTGCTGCGCGGGTCCCTCTGGGATCTGCTCTGGCCCCGGCGCATCGACCCAGGCGGGGAAGACCGGTTGTGGCTTCGTTTCGCGGCGGTTGGTGAGCCGGATTTGGGGGAAGTCGCCGCTGATGTGAGCGGGTAGTTTTATTTTTTATTCTTACTATTGGCAGAGGGGTCTGGGATGCAGGTTCCGCGGGAGGATAAGCTTGTTTTTATTACTTGACGATCTCACCATGACGAAATAACCTATGCTTTGGCTGCAATTCTTTGGATGTACGACTTCGCTGTGCACACACCGAGTACTCTCAGTGATTAAGTGGTAGATCGGCGAGAAAGTGGCAAGACCGATTCAACTCCGGATGAATAAGTAACTTGTGTAGCCCGCTGCGCGGCATGACCCGCTATCTACCTATCGCGCCAAAGACTTGAATATTCTCATCAACCGTACAAAAGAACTCTTCGTGTAGTATCACAAAGTAAAATTTATGCTGAACTCTACTAGGGCTATTCACCGCACCCGTCGCAACGGTTCTACGGGTCCCGTGCGACGGGCAGCCGTCCCGTTTCGTCAGGGTTGAATCGTTGGGGTTCGATTCTTATGGGTTCAGACCAGGTTCAGAACCGGTTCGAACCCCAACGACTTGTAAATTTTCCAAAGACACTGGTGGGTTCCTGGAGCTTTACAAGAGATCCTATTGGGTGTAGAGTGCATGGTATGCAGTTGGATCACACAGGTACTTGTTCAAGTCTTGGTTTACAGGCCCAAATGCCTATCTTCCCCGGTGATGTGACATTTGCAAATTTTGAACATAGCCGTAGACCCGTTACGGCCGTGCCGTTGAGCGTGCCGTCCCGTCGAGAACTTATTCAACCATACGACAGGCCGCTTTGGGACGGCCCGTGCCGTCTAAAATCCGCCGATTCAACGGCTGTGCCCGTCACGGGCACGAGCGGCAGCCCTAGCAGTTACTAGTAGTTCGGCCTGTTCGGCCTTAATTAACCGTTCTTTGACGAATGCTCGTTCGTTTTGCGTTCGTTTGTAAATATCTTCCAGATGTAGCTACATTCTCGTCGTCTTTGCATTTCTTCTCGTTCTATATGCAATCCCCTCTACACCGCAACCATTTTTGAACATTGGATCACGGAGATAGCCGTAGCCGAGACGCTCACATGACAATCCGCGCCAACACAAGGACAAATTTCGCTTTGTTCTTGACCGCCACCATGTCGAATCCTACGAATTCGGAAAGCCATACTCTCAATCCTGCCCTCATCCCTACATCACCCTTCGACTCCCCCGAGGCCGATGTTATCCTGCGGTCCTCCGATGGCGCCGACTTCCATGTCTACAAAGCGATTTTGGCGCTGGTGTCACCCGTCTTTCATACTATGTTTTCGTTGCCACAACCCGCGTCGGAGGCTGCAGTACCGGTGATTCCAGTGCATGAAGACTCCGCCCTTCTTGACAGGGCCCTTCGATACTTTTACCCCGGGACGCAGCCGACCGCCACCACGCTCGACGAGCTACGCGTTGTCCTCGACGTGCTCGTCTCGAAGTACGACATCGAATGCATCGTCCCTACCGCCAAGCAGCATCTCGAGAGATACCTCGTCGATCAGCCGCTCGCTGTGTATGCTGTAGCTGTCACGCATCAGTGGAAAGATCTGGCGACCACAGCGGCGAAGGAAACATTGAAATTACCCCTCAGGGTCCCAGCCAATGAGGTGCCGCCGGGCCTGAAGGATATCCCAGCTGCGACATACCACAATCTCCTTCGTTACCACTATCTCTGCGGCCTTGCTGCCAAGGGTATTACCAACGCCTTACGATGGATCCCCGCTCCCAACGACTACGTCTGGTTCAGCTGCACCACTTGCACGCAGGCCGAATTGGCGTGGTTTCTGTCCGACGGTGTTGCTCATACTGTCCGGATCTGGTTCATCAACTATCTCAAGACTTTAGGCGCCGTATTAGCCGAGACACCGGGGATCGAGATTGTTCATCATGAATCGATCTACGCAGCGCTCACGACAGCGGCGCAGTGCAGTGTGTGCCGCGCAAAGACATCCGAGCAATTGCCTGCGTGGGTCACGACCCAACTCAAGTCTAAGATCGTGGAGGCTGTCAACGAGGTATGTGCGAGCCTTTCCTAGATGTTACCAAGATTCACAGCGTGTTTCCATTAGGTCGAGTTGAAGTTTTGATCGATGGTTGGAGCTTGTGTACCCTTCGGATACGAGGCGTCTTTCTATGTCGACCGAACTTGAAATTGATCCGTCTATTCCCTCGTTATCTGTCGAATCGCGAAATACGGGGATCTCTCCGTCTGCGAAAAGGGAAAATGGGAAGTTAAGTATCGCTTTTATTTATTCCACCTGGGGTTCGGAGCCCGAACGATCCCATGGTCGACCACTAATGTAATTTCGAAGATCTCGTGCTACCACTCAGCGCAATCGCATTTGCGCTGGTCGTTATGTACCTCTTCCAATCAACCTGAAGACTCTTGCCGCAAGAAGCTGACAAGATCAGAACGCAAGTTCCCCGCCCATTTATATGCGGTGCTACAAATGACATGGCCCGTCTGAGTCAATTTCTCCGTACCTCTAGGGAACATGCCTGGATCCTTGGTGATTCGAGACGTATTATAGAATAATAGTTCTGCTAAGACGGTGCTACAATCCGTTAGACACGAGGAAATAGTGCTGTCCAAAGTTCCCAATATATGACCTAACCCTACCGATCGTTGGCCCCGCATTTGATCCGTGCACATCGACACAGGTCCGGTTCCATGGCAGAGTATGGAAAAGCTAAACGCTGTTCTGAGCACACGCGAGAAGCTGATCGAGTTGCTGGTGTTCGGGAAGGAGCAGAACAGGGCCCTTGAACGCCTGGATGTGGTGGAAAAGAAGGACGGGACTCCGGGGATGATGGAAAAGTGGGACCATCTCGCCGATGTGGTTGGGACCCTTACGCGCAACGCCTTGGTTTAGCAGTGCCGCCCAGTCAATTTTGTAGATACAGTTGATAGCTGGTCGAACTGACGTCGTCGTGAACATACCTAGAACCACACCTACGTACCATCGTAAAAGACATAAATTATTATCGTTGATAATTGGTGTAACGATAGTTCGCCGTCTCTTCCTACGTGGAGTTCTGAATTTCAATTTTCCATCCTTGAAGCCTTCCTGCAGCAGCGGAAAGTAGATGTACACAAACGCTGAGTAGAAATGATTATGAGTTCGAAAATACCCAAAAAAAGGACGGCCCAAAATTCTACCGTATATTTCCACTGTTTATGTAGTTACAGATGTCCTTTGACCCTGCTTCTAGTAGAATAAATACCCGAGTCTAAGTTGAACTTGCGCCTGAGCCGTGGTGGTCTTGTTGTGACAGCGGCCCGTTGGCAAGCCTGGCCAAACATCATCGTGATCTGCGACCACGATGATCTTTTCGGGGGCGTGGGCAACGCGGCTCGTCCGCCGCCGTCTACACTGTCTGCAGACATTTCGTTCCAGGCCACGACGATACTCCTCCGAATCTGATGCCCCACCGTGTGTCTAGCAGCTTGTGACCGGTTCAGCTTACCCATTTTCGCCCAGGAAAATCATTTCGATTTCAACGCTGAATCCATCCAGCATAAAATCCACGGACTACATCGATGTTTCCCGGATGAACGTCATCCTAGATTTCCCTGCTTCAAGTAATCCTCCAGTCGAGCTCAGCTATGGTAGTGCCCGGCGATTCCCAGAGCATGCCCGCGGCTTCTTCTACTACTATTCTCACCCACCTGCCGAGTCGCTGGAGGCAGCCATCCGCATGCGAATCACCTCGAATTCCGACCCGGCGTCGGTACCTGATAGCCAAGATTTGGAATGGATGGGATTGCCATGGCAAATTCCTCTGGCGCGCGTGGCGTGTCATCGTCGATTCGCGGCCATCTGCGACCAGCTTATTCGAGAAAACCTGGTGACGGAAGCACAGCTATCACGATGTCGACATCTTTTTCGCGACGGGAAACCCGTCCCGGGTGCACTTCTATTTCGCCTCGATTCTCCTTTCTTGTTCACATTCGGGGAGCCTGTACGGCTCTGTTTTCTCGGGGATGTGCGCCGCCGACTGGAGCTTGGCGACCTGAGCCGGATTTGTGGGTGTGCAGACCCTGCACGCGGGCACTACTACTCTGACTGGACCGGTGCGTCTCACGGCACTGCATCCGAACCTGCGTGTATTCATGCTTAGGGTGGATCGTTAGGATCGGCCGTAGTCCGCTTCGAGCGCTCGACGCTCCCCGAGCATGCGGACCAGCGGGTGCTGCACCTGCGCATCCTGAAGATAGTCGAGCCCGTCAGCTGCACCGTGAACCCCCTGGGGTACTCGGGACTGCTCCTACAGCCGGAGGAGGGCGAGCTGTTGATGGTGCGCAACCGCCATGGTGTGCTGCATGCTTGGGAGCACAAGGTGGATCCCGGCCGCAGGTACGATGATGGTACAATCCGACAGCTGTGGGATAGTACGGGCCAGCCTCCGCGGTGGCTCGCTCCGTAACGCTCCATATCCCCCCATTTGGGGCGCGTCTCCCTTCGGTTTGAAAGGAGAGGCAATGGAAACTTGTCCAGTCGTTCCCTGGTCTCTGTCTATTGGAACTGGAGACCGCGGTCGATCGGGTGGACAGGGCGGATGTTCACCCGGTCATCGAGAAGCCCCTTACGCGTAACGGCTTGTTTACGAGCAGCGGACTTTCTGTAGAGAAGTTGATACTCGTATATCCGCATTTGTAACCTGAATTGACGTCGTTGGAAAACATCTATATAAGAATCGAGAGTGGTTTGTCTTTGACCACACAACCTGATTGGCTGCTGGCCACCTTTGTCTCTGGACAAACCCCTTCGAACGATGTCATACGCTCCGCTGCTCCACCGAAATGTTCAATTCTCCACCCAACTATCGGATTGCTATTTATAACTGCTGCGATAGTGATTACTTCCCTTTCCGAGCAACTTCGGGACAACAAACATCTGCGAACATTCATTCATACAATAGAGGTGTGGTTATGAATTTGAATGAATTCTAAGCAACCCTTGAGGGCATCGGCTGAAAGTAGGGAGATCGAGGCAAGGGCTAATCACTGCGTTCAAGCACCAAATAGCCCCGGCGAAGCATCGCCGGCCCATCTTGCGGCTGGCCGCGGGTGAGGGCCGTGAGGCCCACAGCAGAGCTCCGCAGGCACTGCCGCCAGCTAGCCGAAGGCTCGCTATAGCTTAGCCGAACATTAGCCATCAGCTTGCTGGCGCTCCACGGCCTGCGGCTAGATTGCCGTGGCTAGGCGACGTGCCGGAGCTAGCTGAAGCTCGGCTAGGGCTCGGCAGACGTAGATAAGACCTGGCAGACGCTCCACGTGGCCTCGGCTATCTGGGCGCTGAATGGAAATTCAGAATGCAGTGAATCT
Source organism: Mycena vulgaris (assembly GCA_029204335.1). Lineage (NCBI taxonomy): Eukaryota > Fungi > Basidiomycota > Agaricomycetes > Agaricales > Mycenaceae > Mycena > Mycena vulgaris. The sequence continues at coordinate 37,417 of JARGYA010000527.1, forward strand.
GGCCGAGTTTGTGCCCAGTAATCACCCAAATTTAGCAAGGATGAAGGTGAAGGTAATTTTTCATGGAAAGATAAAGGGGAGTTTTGGAATGTAGGTGAAATAGGGAGCAGAATGGAGGCAGGGGGAGAGGCAACATGAAGGCGGAGTTTTGGAGGTAACATCAGCACGAAAGTTGGATGGAAGTGGCTTTTTTAATTTAGGATGAAGGCCGATTGAAGGTCTCTTTTGTGCAAATGGGGGAAACCGAAGGCGGCGGTGTTTGGGAATGTTTAAAATTTCAGGATGAAGGCTGGACTTCAAATTTAGGAGTGGCAATTAAAAACTAGAGGTGGCGAGGGCAAACAGAGCTCCTCGAAGGCCCTATTGAAAATTTTAGATGAGCTTGAATGGTACACCCAAAGATATTTGTTCTCGGCCCATTTGGTGGATTTGCAGTCTAACTATGTTCCATTTCAGAATTTTTTGTCGGCCAATCACTTCAGAATGACGATGCTGTAGCCCTGGTAGCTGCTCGCAAGCATGCCATTTAACTGCACATGAGTCCGCAAGGAGTCAACCGAAGGTTGACGACGAGCAGCATCTTCGGCTCACACTTGAAAATAATCAATCTGGCTGACTTTCGATGCCCAATGGGATGCATTTTGAGCCGCCGTAGCGTAGCACGGGTTACTGCTAGTCTATATAAGAATTCACAATGGTCTGTGTCTGACCACATAACCTGATTGGCTGGCGGTACCGTTGTCTCGAGACAAATACCTCCGAGAGCTCCAAATGATGTCATCAGCTCCACGGACCCACCGCGATGTTGAATTCCCCACCCAGATGGTGGGTTTCTAATTATAATTTTCAGATGTTCACTTTGGGCTCCAGTATCTGTTTCTTCCCTCGGAGTCACTGTCAATATACCATGAACCGATTATGACCGTTTTTTTCGTCGTTAATATGTGATCGAGGTGTCCACTCCCCCTTTTCTAACAAAAACACGGTATGCAGTGCAGAATCAACTTGCGACTCCAACTCGGACTGATCTCGGCTGCCGCGGCATAGCTTCGTGAGGGTGATTACTCTCACGGTACAATGCTTCTTTGATGGCGCTCTTCGGCGCGTATATCCCGCCAGGTCCCGCCGCTCAACGTTTCTGGCTTCCACATGCCAGCGCACCGGTGGAGCATCGTCTCAAAATCCACCAATTCATCAAACATGAGCTCACAGTATTTCGTCGGTTCAAAACTGCGAGATTCATTTATTTCACCCAAGGCTCTCCCCGGCGGCACACAAACGCAGCTACATTTTGCCTTTGGGAGCATCGGGGTTACTAATCCTCAGGTGAATATTCCCAAACCATTGAATTAATGTGAAGCACCTGTTTGGCCTCAGTTGTTGTGCTATTATTTATTGCTTACCAGGTTAACCTGCTACTAAAAATTATGCTGGCGCCTCTCAGAATCAGTCACTAGATTTTACGTATTGAGTATACTGGAAAACATCCTCCGTACTTTTCTGGGTGGGTGCTTGGGACTGTGAGGCGTGATCAGAGCTCTCCTGTGGTATTTTGGCAGGTAGCTTATTTTTCCTCACCTCACACCAGCTCATTTTCAGTGAAATTCAGTGCAGTAGGCTCCTTTCATTTGTATCTATTTTTTTTGGAAGCCGAATAGGTACGATGGAGCATGTTTGACATTGGTTTAACAGGAAAACCTGGGCTTCAAATAGGGCTTAGGATGTCTGTTCCCTATTTTGCTTAGCGGAACAGACCGGTCCGTGATGGCAAGTTGAAAGTTGACCTGGTGTTCATCACGAAGTTGGCTGTTGATTTGGCATCAAAACCACGGTGTTCCACTTGGAATTAACGACAATAATGACTGTCATTTGAACCTCACATAAGATAGGAAACACTGGAGAAGAGATCAGAACGAAAATAAACATGGTCCCAGAACTATCCATAGTATAGATTGTACCAGACAAAGCAAAGTGAAATGCATCATGGTTGAAAATAAGGTAGAGCTGTGTTATTTGAGCTGTGGATGGTCTGTAAGTGAGGCTAGCCTTACCAAACTACCAAGGTGATGAAGAACACCCTAGAGGGTGCAGACAAGCCTTCACACAGACATAGAGACCCTGCCTGGTGCGAACTGAGGTTCAAATAAATTTATTCACTGTATTTACACGTCAATCTGTATTTAGCGGAGGACTTCAAAAAAAAAAGCCATCTGAGCATTGAGATAAGAAACCAACTCTTTCTCATTTAAAATTATGAGGAGTCAAACAAGTGGGTCATTCAAACATTGGAACCATGACCACTTGGTGGACTTGATGATGATAAAATGACTGTAAGGCTCAGAATGAAACTGTCCATGAGGCTACGAGGAGTCAACTAAAGGTTGACGACAAGTGGCATCTTAAAGTATCAACCTAACCACAAGATCTAATTAGGTTACTGTTTCGAACAATTTCCCAAAGAACTGCTACTACTTTGAGTTAATTTCCCGCTGGCCAAAAGACATGCAAGGAAATTGCAGACTCCCGTAGCATAGCACGGGCATACTGCTAGTAGACTACACGTATCATACAAGACATCCATCACGTAAATGAACCGTTCATACTGGTGGCACACCAGTTCACCATCTCATCTTTGCGAGCCCCTTAGAAACACTGCTGAGGACGGTGCTATCGCCCTCCAACGCATACCGGAAGCGTCGCGTGAACGAGCCTCCCAGAGTGCGTGGGCCCCACTCCTTGGCCTCTATATACTGCGCATCCGCGAACATCGTGTAGTCGCCACTCTGCTTCCAGCCCTTGTCGGACACCCAGATGAGGTGGATCTCCTGCAGGCCAGGGTTGTGCGCCAGGAGCGCCAGGGCCGCGTTGAGCATGGTCCCGTCCGCGAGGCGATAGTCTTTCGATAGGGTGAGGATGCGGAGGTGGGCAAGGCGCTGCAGCTTGATGGATATCTCTTTCATTTGTTTCTAGCATATCGAAACTAAGTTGGGTCAATGAACGAGTCGACAGCGGACGGACCATATTACAGCTGCTCCCAAATTGGAGGGTGAAGATTTCCAGCCAGGGGCATGCAGAAAATATATCCCCAAGTAGAGCAGTGTCGGCGGCGTCAGTAATCACAATTGTAAGTTGTGTAAGTGAGGTGAGACCCTGGAGAGTGGCGACGATAAGGGACTGTGGCAAGACGCTTTCGCCGCCTACTAAAGTTAGCGACTGCAGCGAGTCTAGATACGGGAGGGCGGAAACGTCATGATAGAAGCCGGTGAAGGAAGTGAGCTGGGGAAGCGCAGTCGGTCCGAGGGCTATGGGAAGTCCGGGGATTGTATGCGGGTAGATGCCGAGACTGGTAATGGAGGGGTGCGACGTTAGGAATGCGCTAAGCTCGTCGGAGGGAGGATAATGAGAGTTCGCGAGCACATCGTATCGTGAGAGCTCAATGTTAAACGACCAAAGGCGGGGCCATATTCCATGTGTTATTCGCGAGAGTTGGGCGAGGTTATTGCGCGAAAATGACAGCTGGAGTGTCAACTCTTCCAGATCGGGACACCTCTGCAACAACATGTCGCATAGTTGGGGCGGCAGGTCGGGCGCTGGGGTGACAAGCTCTGCCAGGATGTCAATTCGAGGCGCCGGGAGTAAACTGTGCATACCTTGATTCGATTCTTTCACACACAGCGTGAAACTGGTCAGGTTTCCGAATTGAAAAAGCTATGCAGTAGATGTGATGTCAAGGTCAGATATCGAAGTTCGGGGCCTACCTCGCTTTTCGGATCGAGTTCTCTGATTTGAGCAATGCAGTGTACGTTTCTGAGGGCCGGGCAACTGAGTCGCGGTTAGTGCAGCGTATCGGAGTGGGTAAGCACATGTAGTACATACCACTTGCGAAGGGTTGACCATAGGTGATCAGGAGGCGAGGAGATGCCACACCAAGTGAAGGAGTGGAGATATTTCATCTCAGGCGATATCTTTTCGATTATCGAGGCAACCCAGAATTCAGTAGTGGCATCAATTGGCCAAGACAGCCAATCCGGTCCGATCTTGACCTCTCGGATATAATGCCGCAGTTTGGGAGATTTCGAGAGTATCTTGAGAACCGACGAGGATGCACGGTTGCCACAATGCAGTGACACTGTCTCGTAAATTTCTGGGAGGAGAAGCTTCCTTAGTCCGGAAGACTACACGGGTTGAGTATGATTGCATTTTTGAAGCCCAAGACGGGCACTCACAACACTGCTGAGAATTATAATATCGGGCTTTGTCAGATGGCTTGCAATCTCGAGGAAGATGTCCGTCGGCACAGTCGAAGATTCAGCAACTAGAAGAGGCTTTCTTGTCTTCACAGACAATAACCTTCTCAGTTGTCTCTTTAGCGAGGCAGGCCGGGCGCCAGAGGGTTTATAAAACCCCATGCAGCGTGGGACCGGCGATTCGGCTAGGTTGCGCCGGATGAGCAACCCTGGCTCGCACTGATAGTCAGCGGCAGGGAAGAACGGGTCTCTTGCGTCGACTGGCCTGGAATCAGGAGAATGACTCGTCCGAAGCCAAGCTGTGAGCGCGTGGTAAGCGCCCAACCGTAAGCGGAGGCTGTACATACCGTGACCGTGGGATATTGATCACGATCGATGATGGTCAAGCAGTACCAAAGAGAGAGGTTGAAGTGACGAAGTCGGTCCAAAGTCGGTCAAGGGTCATAAAGCCAATGCCCGTCTTTTCCCGCCCATTCACAGCTGGATTCAACGTTTTTATTATCTGTGTAATTTACGGGATGATTCTACTCAGCAACCCCCCGTACACGTGTATCGGGGTTGCTCCTATTCAACAACCCGCCATCGCTATTCAATATTCAGCAGCCCCCTGTTAAATTGGGTACTATCCCTGCCCGCTGGGCCGGACAAACCCACCACTCGGACACTGGTGTTTTACTCAATCATTTCTGGACCGTTTTTCGAGATCTTTGTTCTACGGACTCCAGGATGTGTTCTGAAGTCTAGGACAAAAAAACCCACAGGTTACACCCATTCCACCATTTATTACCCAAGAATTTGGTGACAGGTTGTAGGAAATTGACGGTTTTCACCTGTTTTATGCATTCCAAAGTTAAATGGAAGACCAGAAACATCGAAGGAGGCTTTCAAACCACAGTTCTACACAAAAGGTATGCTCAAACAAAATTTCGTGCATGCAGACGGTCTGGTGCTTTCGGGATGAACCGAAAATCAAAGCTTTCCATACTAAATGTGTTCAATTGAATGGCCCGCACTTGCGGGAAAATGTCTTGTAAAAAAACCCTTCCGGAGATTTCATTGAACATCAGTGCATGCAAGCAGCCCATATGAGGCATTCGAACTTGCGTGTCAAGTTTGGAAGTCTTCCGATGTGCCGGGACTCTGGTGCGGGGTCGGCAATCAGCATTTGATGTGTCACCTATAACTCGGACACTTGAAAGAATTATGCTGTTCATCGACGAATGGGTTCACACAAACCACCGAGATATTCTCCGATCTTCGTTAAATGTCCGGAATAACCGGGAAGGATAGTATCCGGGTCAGCATGCCGGTAATGCCGTGCGCAGCATTGGGCGGCACGCCCTCAAGGACACGACGCTGAGCAAATTTGGCATCTTATCTCAATGGCTGCTTTGCATAAGTAATTGATGGTTAAATCCAACGTATTCAAATCATAGATGAGGGCTAGTGGCAGAGCGGTTGGTTGCAACAGGGCGTGTGTGGTTCGAAATGCACTGAGGATAAGGGCCTCAATGCTGCGAGGAAGAGGCATGGCTGAGCGCTGCGCCATGATGGTACATAGCAAGATGGAGTGATGCGATTAACAACGTTGCGCTCCGGATTGATCCGAACTCCCTCCTCCTCCACCCTAGTGGTTCTACATTCTATCACCCACCAGAATACACTAAGATCTTTTCCCTCCGACTCGGAGGTGCCATCTGAGCATCTCGACATCTTTGCTGGAGCCTGGCAAGTTCTCATACCCGCTGTTGCAGCGGGACGCGCCGCGCCGTCGCCCACGTCAGCTCCTTGTCCGATTTAACAGGGGGCTGCTGAATAGCATTCCATGATGGCGAGCAGCAACCCCCGTACACTGTACGGGGGGTTACTGATTAGAATTATCCTAATTTACGGGTCTTGATTTCACTTACGGTTCTAGTGTGATCCTGCGCCATTATTCTCTGATCATTTATTCAATCTCCGCCGGATCTGTCCGAGATAAGATTATATGCGTAGCAGGATCACACTCAGAACGTCTGGGTTACTCAGCACCTGAAATCTCTCGTCCGCGACACACGGCTCCCCGCGACTCAGCTGTACCCGGGCCTGACGGTGCATTTCATACACGAGAAATCAGGGGACGCAGATGCGATTCCGGTGATATTGCTCCACAGGTGGCCGGGTACGTTCATCCTCGCTCTTGCATCCGCGCGCGACCGTGAGTTGACGCGCTTGCTATTCCGACTTCCAGGCTCCTTCCACGAGTTTACGCCAGTAATCAAGCCACTGACGCAGTCCTGGACGAACGCGGCGGGGAAGAAAGTGTCGTACAACGTCGTGGTGCCGTCCCTCCCAGGCTTCGTGTTCTCCTCCTTGCTGCGGGTCAACTGGACCACAGACAATACCGCTAGAATTTTCAACACACTCATGACCGACGTTCTGGGCTACCCGAAGTATGCGGTTCACGGCACCGATTGGGTGGGTGTCCTCTGAGACTTCGCCTTCGTGGCAGATCCACCATGCTCAAGCCCCGTCTCCCAGGGCTGTGTCGTGGGGTACTCCCTCTACAGCACCTTCACCAAAACCGTCCGCGCCGCCCAATTCGTCTTCATCCCTTTCTCCCCGCCGTCGCGCGAGCAGATGGCCAACGGAAAACATCACGCTGACGGCCGAGCAGAATGTGACGGAGGTGCGCTACACCACCGCGAGCACGACCGGTATCGGCTTCTTCAATATGCAGGCGAACAAGGTGCGTTGTCGGCGGTGTCCAGTGCTCAAGCGCCCTGCGTACTCACGAGATTTTGCAGCCCAACGACGTTGGGCGGTGGCTGACTGACACGAGTCTTGAGTATTGGTTCGGCATGAGGAGAGCTAAGTACATCCGCCCCTTGTTTGTTTTGACGCTCCCCCTTTCACGGTTCGTAGCCCGTTACTTGCTGTCTATTTGTGTACGCCTATGCTGTCAGCCTCCTCTATGCATCTGTTCAATATATTTGGTTTATACTCTTTTGTGTTGTAAGCAGTGAGTGGGCGCCCAGTTGCATCGACAAATTAGCAAGCATTATGACGCCAGAAAGAAATGTCTGGCACCAGAACAGATTCTGGGTTGGCGCAAGTTTTTATGGTGCCACATCTAATTCTGGTGGTATGGCATGTCTGGTTGATCTGGTGCCAGACCAGATATGAAACATTTTGCTGATGTTGAAGTGTTAGGTAAGGGTGAACGTCAATCCAGGAAATGCAAGGAAACGAAGGGAGAGCATTGCGAGCGAGACCAAAGCGAGACGAGGACAATTGATGGCACTGATGCCCGACGGGAAGTCCAGCTATTGAGTTTGAGGCAGAATGAGGCAGAATGAGAAATTAGGGAGATTGAAGGAAATGGTAGACTCGAGATCTTAACCAAGTGCATATTTTTCGTTCTGGCTCGTCGCAGTGCGCTCTCCGTACGTCATTACGTCACCGCCATTTAAATCGAGTCGTACGATAGCGAACCTTAAAATGTCGCTCTCTTCCTCCCCTCATCTTCTCCACGTTGCCTTGCTTTCCCCGAGACCTCGAACTCGGACGTCTTTCTATGTATTTCATGGTCTCCGGCTTCGCCAACTCGTCCCTGGGTCGCCTAAGATACTGTACGCGCGGCCTCGTGGTCTCCGACTCGGACGCTGAATCACACTCAGAAGATGCACCTTTTATATGCAAAGCGGTCAGTGCCCTCTTGCTGGTGGCTCTATCGCAGGTCCCACAGATCTCTGTTTGCGACTGCAACTGTGATTCGAATCCAGGCTGTCGAACAAAAAGTAAATTGTCGGTAGATAGGTTTACCTTCATAGACAGAACAGCCTCTGGTCTATCCTTTCGGTTCCGGACCCTTCTTCCATCTAATCCCCGAATTTCATAGCAATTCCTTTCGCTCGTTGAATTCCCGCGTTCTTCCTCTCACATCTTCCCCATTGTGTCGGACATCCGTCCCCAACCTGATGCGAGCTCAACTCCTCCGACCGTCGCTCCCTGCCTTACGTATTTCGCCTCTATTCTCGAGCTTTACCTCGGCGGCTTGGTATTAAACCACGCGGGCCGAGGACACGAGGTGGGAGAGGGTAACTTCACCAGAGTCGGGGTTGCAGAGTGATGGAAAGACCGCAGAGGGCCGTTCCTTTAGTCGCCTCTAGACCTTGCAGACGTCGATGCGCTCCAGTTCCCGACCGAAGACAATCCAGACGTCAAGCTTAGCCTGCGAGGTTTCGGATTACTATACGCTGTCTCGTACCAGGATTCCTACAAATTTGTCTCGTGATTTTGCCCGCGCTTTTATCTACTTCTCCTTCGCTGCCGGTTCCACCTTCATATTTATTGGTGAGTCTGAGAGGATCAACCTCTCGGACCATATACTCAAACATTTCAACTGTGGTGTTATTTCGCCACTTCTGTCGATACCACTTGACAGTTGCATGCATTATTCATTATTCTTGGAACATCATCGACACCGTTCACATTTCTCATTCATGTCCAAACGTCGACTGGATAGCCTTTTCGAAAAGCACCGTTACGCAATATTCATCACGGGCTTGGGATCTCGTTCTCTTCCTGTTCGTAAGTAAATTCTCTAATTCCCGCGACTCTCTTTCATTTAATTGTCGGTAGTGGTCATGGATGATACAACGATAGGAGACCTCTACGAGCATCTCATTTCGCTCGGGCCAGTTCCTCGGAGCGGCCTTCTGTACCTGCAATTCACGCGGGGGGGGGGGGGGGGGGGGGGGGGGGTGGGGCGTATCAACTAGAGCAACACGATGGAGTCTTTAGGACTTGGACTGCTATCTCATCTCGAGCTAAGGGTCGCCGTTCCTGCAATCTCCGGTATGTATTAATGTTCTTGTGCCTCGGATTCTCATTGGCATGGTGTCATGGTGTAGACGGTCTCAAACCTGGAGCACGGATGGACGAGGGGCCGATGAATTTGGCACACCAGAGAAGTCTAAATCGCGCACGAAATCCAAACGCAAGCGCAAAGCGAAGGTTGTCAACAGCGATTCAGGGAATGACGAATTTTCCGGGAGCTCTGGGTCTGGCAGTGATGAGAGTAAAATCCAGGAAGTAATTTCTAATGAGGTTCGCTTACAACCTTTGCTCTTATGCGCCTAATTAATTTTGTTAAATAGATTGCAGCATCCCTCCCATCACGGGCACTGCCAAAGGGCGCAGAACGGGCAGCGAAACCTCCAAATAAACCACCCAGGAACGCGCCAAGTCACAGCTGTGCGCGGTTAATGTGATGGTTCATCGAGGATCTAATTTGGTTTCCTAGGCCCCGTCAGAACCGGTTGCTTCCGGCAGCGCATCCACGAACCCCGGTGTGGCGTCCACTGCTTCGGGGAATGCACCTCTGCCCAATACTTCGGGAAATGCACCTCCGACCAATGCACCACCCACAAAAATGAAACAACCAGTATGTTCCACCTCCCGAATCCTGTAGTATTTATCTATTTTGCAACCCAGGGCACGGGCATGCGGAATAAGATACACCTGCTCTTCGAGAAGGTAGACAAGGATGCCGACGGCTCCGCTGCCGAGGATACACTCTATTATTGATGCTATCTGGTGGAAGCTTGCTCACCAAGTTTCCAAGAGAGAACAAGAAAGCACCCGAGAGATAATAAGACCCGTTTCGGGGTTGCAAGAAGAAGCGTACAGACGGTATCGAGAGGAAAGGTAGTGGGAAGGAGGAGAGAGACTAGCTAGCTGTGACAGAGCACGCGTGAGTAAACATGTGATGTGAGTAGTCAGTCACGGAGCGGGTTTACACCCTCCCCGTCTTGAAGAAGTCCATGGGTCAACCATCCGAAAAGCCCTCGCAAAGTCAACCAGAGAAAGAGAGAAGTAAGGATAGGTAAACGTAACCAACTGCATGCCCGGTGGATACGTCGCGACGTCAAGGCCGGGCCGCTAAGGGCTGATCCACCGACTGCGGGAAGAAAGAAGGAGGTTTGCCAGCCGGCGCTGCATCGTCCAACCGTATCGAATCGAGCCATTGGCGAAGCGCGTCGATGTGCGCAATGGACGCAACTGCGCCGGCCTGAGGGATTTTTGCGTCCAGGTAGTCGCGTAGTGCGTCGAGGTGGGCAACTTCACCAGGGAGCCATCGCGCGTCCTCCGTCCCGTGGCCTGCCCAGCGTACGAGGTACTGGAATCCGCGCCCGCGACGGCGCTGGTCGATGATGTCCGCCACCTCGAATTCCTCACCTAGATGGGTAATAATCGGGCCAGGACGTTCCAGTTTACGGCTAGGGAATAGTTCGTCGTTGTTCTCGACGTAGGGCTCGATTTCCGAAGTGTGGAAAACGGGGAAGACATTGGGTTCTGCGGACATGTCGAGAGTGACAGTAGAGCATTCCTTGTGCACAGCGGTGATGACGTAAGGTCCGTCGAAGCGAGGCATGTACTTCGCGACGCGAAGTTCGCCTTTCTCGCTGCCGCGGATGTACGCGCCTCTGCGATTGGACGTGGAGAGTTTAACGCGCTGGCCGATTTGATAGTCGGGATCCGGGCCGCGTGTTTTGTTAGCTTGTTCTGCTTGAGTGAACTTCGCTGCGAGGAGATTGTCCTCGGTGTCTTGGACATCGCTCTCGAGTCGTTGAATGATCTCGGCTGCGAGCTTCTCCGCGGGAACGCTGGGCGCGGAGATTTCCGCGGAAGCGAAGGGAGGGATCAGCCGTGGTGAACGGCCGGTGCGGAGTTGGAACGGTGAGTAACCCGTGGACGCGTTCACCGTGTTCATAATGTGGAAACGAACGCGGGGCAAAGCGCGAACCCAACCCGTCTGATTGCGGGACACGTGGTAGCGGATGCACTGATTTACAGTTTTGTTGGTGCGTTCACTCGTGCCGTCCGTCTCCGGGTGGTAGGCGGTCGAGAGCTTGAGTTTGATACTGGTCAGCTTGTGAAGAGCTTTCCAGAAGGCGGAAACGAAAAATTTATCCCGGTCGGAGACAATATCGAGTGGGCAGCCGTTTTCGCAATACCACTTATCAAAGAAGAGGAGAGCAAAGTCGCCTGCAGAGATGTTCGTGCGTGTGGGAACGATTTGCACGTCCGACCCAAGGCGGTCAGTCATTGTGACAATGCAATTATAGCCTTCGTCCTCCGGTAGAGGACCGATGAAGTCAATCGCGACGGAGTCGCCACGCGCGTCGGGGATTGGGAGAGGATGGAGAGGACCAGCCTTGGTCGTGGTGCGGGATTTGTTTACCTGGCACTCGGGACAAGCAGGTATGTAAGCTTGTTCGAGATCGCGCCTCATGTTAGGCCAATAGTATGCGTCGTGTAAGGATTTGTAGCTCTTGTCGACGCCGAAATGTCCGAGCGAATCGTGTGCGAGGCGGTACAAGTTCTCGCGAAGTGAACCGCAGCGTGGGATTATGAGGCGTGAGCCGATATACCATAGGCCGTTAGAATTTACGAGACCTGGGAAACTCGGTGTTATGGCAATGAATTTAGCACACCATGGGTCTGATTTGTACCCGTCGCGAATAGAGTCTACAAATTCGCCGTTGACGGTAATATTCAGAATGGTGCATATGGGACTAGGGATGTCCTCCGGGGGCGTCCGGATACGCGTGCGGGCGAGGCAACGTGCGGCAAAGAAGGGGGAGGATCCCGAGCATGCAACGGAAGCCACCGCCGTGGAATCCCCGTCCTCGTCGAACGGGGCCAAAGCCACTGCTTCGGCCGCAGAACTGTCGACGAAATCTGTCCTGGACAGCGCGTCCGCGACTGTATTGTCTTGGCCTTTAACGTAAACGATTCGGCAATCGAATTGCGCGAGGAACTCCATCCAACGCGCCTGGCGGCGCGAGAGGTCGCGCTGGGTATTGAAATTCTCCAGCGTACGTTGGTCGGTATACACGTACACAGGCGAGCCGATCAGGTCCGAGCGCCAGCGGCGAAGGGCACGTATGATCGCCAGTAATTCCTTTTCATGTACGGGATAGTTGAGCTCCGCACCTTTGAAGGTCATGGAGTCGAAGGCTACGGGACGCGCCGTTTCCCATGTTTCGCCGTAAGAGAGAACCGCGCCTGAACGCCTATCGCTGGCGTCGGCCGTGACAAAAATCTTATTGTCCCCCATGTTGTGGTGGTCAATGGTAGTCAAACAGTCACGACCTATAACGATGTCTTTGATGGCGCGGAACGCGTCCTCGTGTATGGTTTCCCAGCCAGGGAAGCATTTGTCGGCGGCTTTCGTTGTAAGCCGGTGTAGTATTTCTGTGTAAGCTGCCAGGTTCGGCAAAAATTGCGAAATGTAACGCACGACGCCCAAGAAGGCTCGTACGTTCGTGGAGGATTTAGGGGTGGGCCAATTCACTATGCGCTCGACCTTGCTGTCATCGGCCTCAATCCCGCGTTCGGAGACTTTGTGCCCAAGAAATTTAATGGAAAGTTGAAAGAGTTTCGTTTTAGATTCGTTGCAGTACAACCCGTTCTTCTTTAAGCACTCGAAGATGATACGGACATGTTCTTCATGTTCTTCGACGGTATCGGACCAAATAACGATGTCGTCCAAATAGACATGGCAGATCTTGCCAATGTGCTCGCGGAGTGCAGCAGTAACGCGGCGTTGTTGGATGGACGGCGCGTTGCGTAGTCCCTGAGGCATCACGAGCCACTCGTAGAGACCTAGCGGTGTGTTTACCGCGGTGTACTTGACTGAGTCAGGATGTAGCCGAGTTTGAAAGAAACTATCTGTGAAGTCGATGGTAGACCAAATCCTCCCCTTTGCGCAATCAGCCAGGATATCCTCAACGCGCGGCAGCGGAAAGACATCATGTACTGTATTCGCGTTAAGCTCCCGGAAGTGAAAGACATCATGTACTGTATTCGCGTTAAGCTCCCGGAAGTCGTTAACCCAGCGAGGAAGCGCGTTGCGGTCGGACTTGGGAATGAGGAAGGCGGGCGAGGCAAAAGCAGAGTTAGAAGGCCTGATGCGACCGGCGTCGAGATGCTTTTGGATGAGCGTGCTCCATGCATCACGATATTTGCGGGGACTCGAGTAGGAGCGCTTAGAAAGAGAGTTATACGCAGTTTTCATTTTAATCTCGCACTCGACGTCTGTGGGCAGGTTGTCCACATGGGGTATCGGCTCGAAAATTGGACGGTAATCCCGCTTGAGCTTGTCTCCAAGCTTCTGGAGGCGTTCCCAGTCGGATAGTACTTCGATTCGCTCGCGCACGGCGGCTGCGGCATCAACGACTTTGACATCTTCAAATAGTCCCTCGCGTTCGAGGCGTTCGCGACGTAGAGTGCATACTGCAAGTAATTCTTTAGCCATTGAAAGGTGATCGGCTTTTGTGGTTCTCATGCGTTCGCGCAACTTAATGAGAGGCGCCTTGGGCGCGGGCAAGGGAGCGGGGTTCAAAAGATCATAGTTAACCCGCTTATCGACAACAGTACGTAGGTGGTGATCAACGACAATCTGGTTACGGGAGAGCCACGGAAGGCCGAAAATTACGGGGGCACACAGGCCGGGGGCGATGAGCGCACGTACGGTATTGGAAGTCCATCGAGAGTCGGTGCTCATGCAGCGTAGGTGTACGTATTCAGTGAGAGTGCGTTGCGAGGAGGAAGAATCGGACATGGCCACACCAACGATTTCAGGCTTGTGCAAGAGACGGCGGCGGACTTGTAAGCGTTCGACGAGTTCGGGCGTGATCAGAACTAAATGGGACCCATGGTCAATAAGGCCACGGATAAGGATGGGGAGATCGACGGCGGGGCCGTCAATGAGGAAACTCCAGAAGAGGTGGGGGAGTTTATGGGGAAAACTCACGTTGCGACCGGAAAGATCACCGTCGGAGGTGCCGCTGCTGTCGTTGGGATCGTCGATCTCGGGCAGGACGGCGGCGACGTGATTGGCCTCGGTGACGGCGGCGGCGGCGGCGGGAGTATTCTCCTTGCCCTTCCCCTTGCGCTGGGCGTCGACCCACTTCTGGGTGACGGGGACGTAGGGATCGGCGGAGGGGAAACTGCACGTCTTGTCCGTGCTGCGGTGGTTCGTCTGGAAGGGTAGGCGGCAGCGACGGCAGCCTTGATTTGCATCGAGAATCTTCCGCTCGTCCTCGGTCAACGGCGGGCACTTCTTCGCGCCGGCGTTGGCGGCGGAGGAGCTGCCAGAAGGGCCGTCGGAGCGGGGGCGCTTGGGCGCGTTGCCAGCGTCGGTCTGCGCAGCGCGTTTGAGTTTGCGCTCGACCTCATCGACCGCCGCCTCCATGCGAAGGAGGGCGCGCAAACGAGCGTCGTCGACGCGCTTCACCTCGTGTAGCCAGGCCGCGAGTTTGGTGGTGTCGACGGCTTTGGCGAGGGGATCCGCGCGGTAGTCGTCGAGGAGGTCACGGTGCATGGCGGACTCGAGATGGTTGCGCAGGCGTTCGTCGGAGAGGTGGGAGCCGGTGTTCATGAGCAGGGAGTTCATTGCGCGGATGGAGTTAGCGAACGTGAAGAAGGATTCGGACTGGATGTGGCGACGCGCCATCATGGTAATGCGGTGATCATCCTCCCAGCCCGGCTGCAGTACAATGGAACGAATTTCCTTCAAGAAATCGGGGACGGTGCCCTCGAGCAGTCGTTTGCGTTCCTCGGGGTCGTTGAGGAGGTCGGTGACGCGGTGGTCTCGGAAACAGCCAACAAGCGTCTTCATCTGCTTATCAGCGGCGATCTCCTTGATCGTGCAGTAGTTCTCGAAGGCGAGCTGGAATTCACGGATGATCCCGGGCGAGCATTCCCCCGAGTGGAGGATCGGTGGTTTGGACGAGTGGGCTTCCAGCGTGGCGGCCATCGAATTGGAGGTGAAGTGGGTGGGGGACAGGGAGATCGAGGAAGAAGACGAGTCGGATGGAGACGGACGACGGCGTGGGAGGGAGTGTGGGGAATGCGGGGAAGATCTCCGCGCCGGGGATGGGCTTGGCGACGGAGGTATCTCTGATGACGGCGATCTCGACGATTTGGGCGATGTGAGCGGTGACTCGGCTTCGAGCTCGCGTCTAGCTGCTTGACGTCGTGTGGTCAAGGAGTGGGGGACTGAGGGAAGTCGGGCCAGAGTGATGACGTGGAAATCTGCGACGGCGCGCTTGGCGAGATTCGCGAGCTCTGGGCGGGAGCTTTAGCGAGTGAAAAGACGATGGTACGTCCGGCGAGGTGCTCGGTGGCGTGAAATCTGAGGCGGTGCTCGTAGATTTCCCTCAAATGGCGGTAGCCAAACCACGGCGGGCTGATATTATCAAAAAAATGGAAGCTTGCTCACCAAGTTTTCAAGAGAGAACAAGAAAGCACCCGAGAGATAATAAGACCCGTTTCGGGGTTGCAAGAAGAAGCGTACAGACGGTACCGAGAGGAAAGGTAGTGGGAAGGAGGAGAGAGACTAGCTAGCTGTGACAGAGCACGCGTGAGTAAACATGTGATGTGAGTAGTCAGTCACGGAGCGGGTTTACATCTGGGTAATAAAGAGACCGTTTCTGTCTCAAAGAACATGACGGATTGAGGAAGTGCCTTGAGCTGAGCCTATAACCCAAACAGTCTCTTGATTAGTATTCATCGTTACAGGACAGTCTCAGGAGCCTGGGATACGCCTATTATGTTACAGGCGAGGAGGTTTGATTTGGTTTGGTTTGAATTGAATTCTGGGGTTACCGTTTCTAACTACGAGAGCTATGCGCCAGTACCTACAATAAGTAGTTGGGACAGTAAATGACGGACTGTTTGGGGATTTAGGAACTAGGAATCTCGGGAGCTGCTACTGGGCGCTTGTGGCTACTCAGGTTTTATCATTTTCAACTTGGAAATAAAATCTGAAACCTATACCAGGATGTAGCCCCGCTTCCCACGGTCATCCTGAAGGTTATCACTTTTGAACCCAAGTGCCCCCCTCTGCTCGTACGAGCCTCGGCCTTATTGCCCTACTTTTCCGAAGGCTCTGATACAAAATTCACACTTTCTGACAACTGCCCGGAAAAACAGCACTTGCCCGTCCCCTGAGCAGATTTCCGAGCGCGAGGCTCGATATGTAGGATATTCATCTCTCCTCTCTCCAAATCCCAGCTCAAGCGCGCCATTATTGACTGCTCTAGAAATAAATTCGTGCTCAGGGGCCAAAAACTCCTATTTTTGACGGCCGTTACGGGACATTTTACCAGGGAATCCTATATCATCTGAATCCCCTACCTCCCCGTTCCAGGGTGATATTTGTTTTGTATTTATTGTGTGCATACCCACAAACCCAGGTGCCTGAACGAGTCAATAACGAGGCCCCTTCTCGATAGAACGATTAGACATCGAATGGATATTAATCCAAGCGACTCTGGTGCTCTCCCGCGAAATCCAACATCAGTCGTAGATGTAAGATGAGCGATGGAATTACATGTGCATAATTAAAGGCTCAGAGCAAATTCATCAAACCCTGAGCTCGCGCAGCGAGGCAATAACATCCTTGATATCTCCACGATTCCACTCGCCACTCCACCCCTGTACTGACTCGTTCCGGATAACTGCACCCAGCGAATGCTCGGCTTCCCATCCCGGAGACGCATCGACAATTAGCGGCACGGTCTGCTGGAATGGAACGGAGAAATGTTTCTCGGTGGGGGAAAAGGGGGTCTCGACGCGCTCTGAGGGAGGATCCGCGCACATCATCCTGGGGGTGGGGGAACGATCCCATCGCTCCTCGTCTTCCGTGTCTGATTCGGACAACGACGCGTCGAATTGCAGCGGGGTGGTGCTTGTGGACGAGATGGTGCGGATATCGGAATTATCGTCGGTACTGGCGTCGTCGTAGGTCAGAATTTCGGATTGGGCATCGTCATCGCGGTGTAGGTCATATAGGAGCATCGGGGCTGGCAGAGGAGGCGCAGGATACTGAAGCGGTGGGGATGGCAGGGGGCTTGAGTGACCTGTGAGTTCGGTGTGATCATGTGGAGTCGCCCGCCCATCATCGTGAGAGGCATCACCATGCGTCGAAAATAGTGAGCCATCGACGTTCGGATTCTGAGCGAAGGGAATCGGGTCATAGCTGGAGCGTCGTCGTAAAACCCTCTCCGAAATGGGGGCGGACCCCACCTCGGGTAGGTCTGATTCTGAGCGGGGAGCGAATCCAGAGACGCTGGAGCGGCGCGCGGCCTTCTTGGACCACATCGATTCGAGCGGCGCTGCCAATGGCACCACTGGCATCCGGGGGCCGAATTCGACCCCCAGTGTTCGAGCGAGTTTATTGAGACGACTGGGTGCACGTTGACGAACAAGCCCGGTGGTAAGCTCCGAGGGCGAAGCCTCGCACACAATGGGGGGATATTGGGATCGAGATGTTCCTGGAGACCGAGCGGCTACGAATTGAATAGAGCTCGCCGTGGTGTTCACCGTATCCGTGCGCGTGAGCGTCGGCGCTCCGTATGTCGAGGCATTACCAATCTGCTTCCCCTTCCCCTTCCAAGAGAACAGCCGTGGCTTGCTGGTCTCATTCGCTTCCGACGCAGGTATCGCTTTTCGAGGACGCGACCCGGCGCCACCGCGTCCACCGGGACGATACAGAACGGGCTGTTCGGCGCTCTTGGCCTGAATGAGTGGTGGCCGAGATGGAATGCCAGACGGTTCCGGTGGCGGCGCGGGGGTAACCAGCCCGCGGGGGCGGGATCCAATCCCACCTCGCCCGACGATCCTGGTACTATCGGATCGTTGGGGTGCACGGGGGTCGTCGCTGGGGTCGTGATTTATGCGGGCAGCCGATAGCACGCCGTCCACGGTGCCAAGATTCCGTGGGCGGGAGCCCTGGCCACCGCGCCCAACAAGACGGAGGGTCGCATTTGTGTCAGCGGAGGCCTTTCGACGATGAGTGATATCTGAAGCAGATGTCGGTCAGCGGGTCGAGGAGCCAGACAGATTGACGCGCACCGGGAGGTGATGAAGACACGTTAGTTGGGACGGATTCCGTGACCACCGATGAGGTGGTGTCGAATACATGCCCCCCGGAAGTTGAAGGCGCGTAACTGTCATCGCTGCTAAATTGCGATGCCGAGAGAAGGCTCTCAGGAGTCGCCATACGGCAGCCTCTTGGATCGAGTGAAGCAGTTCTGGAGTTGACCCAAGGGATGAAAGAGGTGGCGTAGGACTAAATGTAAGACCAGCACGTCAATAGCGACGTTGAGGGAGTGTGGGTCGTCATATGACCGAGGGTGTGGCACCCAGCGGTTAATAGAGGCAGTACCGAGTACAGAAATAGTCCGCGGGCCACAGGTACGGTTCCCGAGTGGCCAATCGCGGGCATCGCGAGGAGAATTGCAATCAATCATATCAAGATCTGCGTGGTTATAAAACGACCCCCTGTGCGCTGGATCGCGGAAGTCGTATAAATAGAGGCGGGCATGTCGAGTTCGAACGTGAGCAGTGAATTGTACAAGGTGTTGGCTAACTCCAACGTACACATTCGACCGCGATGTGTCCATACGATCAAGGCACGCCAGCGGGGTAAGAAAAATTGGGTGGCTTATGGGAACGGCGTATCTGAAGGGTCTATCAATGAGATAGGAGACTTTATTCAGCGAAGGTGTCTTGACGGACATGTGCGTCTGTCCGGCAGATGTCTCGCGTTCAACACCACAAATCGAGCCGTTTCCTCTCATCTGACTGCCCGAATGTATTCCGGGGCTGCGGTGAGATCTCACTTTGACTCAGATCGCTGAGATCGGCTGTTGAACAAGGCGCTCAAGATTCAGATACTGATGGCGCTTTAAGCTCGAAGCTTCGAGCTCGGGTAGATCCATAGGTGGGAATGAGATGTGCCATATTTCGAGGGACTCCAGGTGAGCCGCGCGGGGGTTCAGAAAGATTGGGAATCAGACAGCATGTAAGATGGAAGCTGGAAGCAAGATGGAAGTTGCTGAGTCAGCCCATGCCGGGAGGAGCCGAAGCACCGCCACAATGTTGCCCGAGTTGAAGCCTTTGAAATGGAAAGATATAACATAGCGGGAGTGAACGCAGTTAAGCCGGAAGACCCTTCACATTTCCCGTTCATAAAGTTCTGCCAGGCGCACGACGTTTTCTCTTGGCTGTGGGAGCTTCTTCGACACTTGGAATGATCGATGATCGTTGCAGAGATGTGTGTGAACACTGAACACTGAAAATAGTAGAAGCGCAGCATCTGTGGTCGCGGGTGAGCTCTCCAGTGTTATGGCTGGCGCAGATTATCGGCGCCCAGGATATAAATCTCATCCCTGGATGCTTTGAATTCATAGGCATGTCATGCCTATGCATCCCTAAAGGTGCAGTGCTTGCCGTGCATTAAATTCGGGAATTCTCTCTGTGTTGCTTCCGGTCCGAATGCCACGTGGTGGCATCCGTTGAACAGACCCAAGGATCCACGATTAGAGCATCACCTGCTCAGTATTCCCTACTTCCTTCATCCCGGATCTCCCATCCGCTGGGCTTCTATATGGCCCTCCCGGTCCCACTCTCCACCTATGTGGCAGCGCTGTACATCTACCAGCACAGTCGACTCTGCTCTGGCCCATACCACTTGGTGGACATCTCATGGTCTCATGGTACGGGATACCGCAGAGTCACGGGTTTTAATTGAGGAATCCGGTCGAAAATTTCCCAAAAAAGTATGGGATACGGCAGAGTATGGGATATGAAAGCTACGGGTAAAGACAGAGTTGACTTCACTGCTACATTGTATGCGGGACGCGACAGGACGCAAGTACACTATCCGTCCTGCCCTCGCATTTGCACCTCCGGCAGCATTTTTGCAACGGAGGGCGCCGGGCAGCATAAGCGAGCGGGATCTATCATGTCTTGGCGGATGGTAACACTTGTGGCCTGCCAATCGTAGGAGGAAGACGGGAAACTTCAAGGAAATACCAGGGTCTAGACGAAGTTCAGCCGACGAACGGTCACCCTGAGGTCCATATGTCCCCTGTAAAGTGTACGTCAGCGCTGCAGCCAAGCTGAAGTAATGCATGGCAGGCGCCGCATTTTCGAATATCATTGACAGGGACGAAGACAAGTCATAACCACCCTGGGAAATCCTACTCAGGTCATTATTTTGCACGGATCGACCCTGTCGCGACGACTAGACTGGCACCATCCTCCAGAGCTGGGAGAGCTTCGGATCACGCGTCGCTGGAGTTATCACCACCTATATGATCCGATTTCGATTAGTGAGGAAGAGGAGTCGGAAAGAAATCGTACGCGGGCTAACCCATCCATGTCTGCGCTTCCGGTTCCGGCCTCTCACACGCCACTTGCGTCCGCAGCTGCCACATAATTGATCTGTTCTCCGAAACATCCCATAAGCCCCCGTGCTATATCGAAACAGGCTAGGGCCATGACGTACCGTGTCTTCCATTTCGCCCAGGAGAACTTTCTTGTCCGTCAACCCGAACGTCGCGCTCAGCTCCAACTTCTCTTCGGTTGTAAGAGCGGGACGCTCGTCAGCCTACCAGTCAGATTTTTTAACTGGAAGGGCCGTAACGCACGGTACGTCCTCCACCACCCTATTTCGACGGTATTCTTGTTCAGGCTGTACAAGTTCACTTCCCACTGCCGGGAAATCAATCGCAGATGTCTAATGAGCTTCGGCGACCACCCACATCGGCCCCCTGGCCTCTGCCGAGGATCAAATTTTGGGTGCGGCCACCGCTTGAGAGGGTGTACACGCTCGAGTTGTCGACCGTGGAGTAAAACCTGACACTCTGGAGTTACTCAGCTGATCAGAGCATGGCATGGGCAAATTCAATGGGAGAGACCTTTACAAGGCCCTAGGAGGCAGGTCATCTCAATCTGCCGAGAGGCTAGACAATTAACAACGGCGCTCACCTCGAGCGCGGGGGCGGGTGATGCGTAGATCAAGGCCAGTGCGAAGAGGACGAGGGCAATGGCAATAAGACGGGAGTTGAAGAGCATGTTTGTAATGTGTGGGAACGACTGCATTCAGGGAGTACGCCTTGGGATAAAGGAGATTTATATGGCGTGGGAGCGCATTCGCGGAGTGCCCTTTTGCATCGAGAAGGCTCGTAAGCACGTCGATCTTCAAAAATTTCAGATGATGGGATGCGGGCTGGAATCGCGATCAAACCGACGGGTTATTTTAAATAATACTACACGATGAATGCATATTGGTAAGATAAATTACAGAAACTTCGGGATTGGATGGGACGGAATTCCACTACTGAGGGAGATGTCCGACGTGGCGGGTTTTATTATTCTGTCCGATGCTCGCGTCACACGGACTCACGGTGCACTTACGCTCTCCGCCTCCCTGCACTTCAAGTTTTCCCTGGTTCCTTGCCAAAAAAATCAACCACATCAGTTATTGCTAAACACCAGGAGGAGTACATACGTACCATTTTGCCAGTATGCACAAGCCATATACCGTCGTTCTGCGAAGCTCATCCTATACTTAATTGTACAGCTAGATTGGGGTCATTTCTATTGATCATTCGATTGACGTAGTTGCTGGGTCTGCGCTACATCAACACTCTTGTACCGGGACTTCCACGTCAAGGTTTCAGCGGGCGCATTAGCGAAAGAGTACATCATTACTCGAACCAACTGTTGCCGTTGCACCTTGCACACGGCATATATTATTTGACCGTCGGCGTTTATCGCTGCCGAGCCGACGGCAGTCCGCGTCGGATTTATACGGCCGCTGATGCCACGTCACTTATTAAAGTCGTCCTTCCGCGCACCTGAGTCGTCCAGCGACTCTCGCCCAAACCGTTATGATAACCAGTCCAGCTGCACTCATGAAGGACGTGTATCAGGTGTATTTCATCCCGAACCCGCTGAAAGCCGGCCTTTGGGAGATCATTACCCAGTCGTCCAGACTCCGACCCCTCAGGCTGTCCTGCAACCTCTGGATACTTATATGAGGCTCTAGAATCCGGGGTGAAAGGATCGAGAATTGGTTGTTCCCCCGTCTTTTCGGGGGCTGAAAATGGCGCAGAGATGCGTTCCAGCCCCGGGGGTGTAAACTCGCACGTTTTCATGAAAATTGTCCTTCTTCCGTCCTTGAACAGCACCCGGTTGGAGGGGAATCCCAAGTCTGACCTAGGTGCGCGTTATGTTACCACTGATAGTAAAGCGCAAGATGGGGACTACGGGCGAGATCGGATAGTAGTACCCATTATCGATAATCGGTGCCTTCCGTAAAAGCTCAAATTTGGCTGAGCCCCTGCGACCGCTGAGCGGATAGAAGAGAGATATAAGGCCCCTGCAGGAATATTACCAGAAGATTTTATTTCGTTTTCCGCTTCTTCCGTCGGGGGTAAAGTGTTTGGTCATGATTTGTCGCTCTCCTCACGCCTTCACGTTCCCTCGCCGATCACTTTACTGAGCCCTCTTGAGTGGGTCCAGCATTGCATAAAGTCCATAACGGCCGCAGGTACGCACCTCCTCCAGATCTGACAATGTTTCGGTCGTTTTAACCGCGCCCTAGCGGTCCGCGATGCCCCGTGTCAATACCACCCCCGTTCGCCGCACGAAACGGGATGCACAGCAGCGATTGAGTCACGGTGTACGCACCGCAGCCTCTGTCCGCGCCGCAGCGGCGGCAGCCAGCAGCGCCGCCCAAGAATCCGTCTCCGCACCCGTCATGAAGCGCGAGCCGGTCCCGATGCCGATCCCGGCTGCGGGGAGCGCTAAAAAGCCGACATCGTCCAAGAACTGGCGTCACCCCGACGAGTTGGCGTATATTCGGAGCGGGGGGAAAACCTGGGATGATATGACGATCGTGCGCTTCCTCGCCGCGAACGCCTTCAGCGTGCCCCCGCGCAGCCCGAGCACCGTGGAGCCCTGGTTCCAGGTGCGCCGGGCGGACGGCGTGGAGGTGATCCTCCCGCGGGGATACCGTCTCCCTCTGCTGTGGGTCGCGAAGTTTCAGTGGACGAGCGTCAAGCTCGTCCTGACTGCGCATGCGGCGATCCGCCAGCGCGAGTGGGACAACACAAAATTCGAAATTTTGCACATCGCACGGCTCTGTGCGACGCTGCTTGCCAAAGCCAGCGCGCAGATGGAGGAGGGCGGTGCGATTGAGCGCGGGTGGCGGTGCCCGGCCTTTGATCGCGCGCTGTGTCGGTACTGGCACGACTGGCTCATCATGAGGGATGAGTTTGTCCGTGACTTTTGGCGCGAATTTGGCGAGGAGGAGTTTCAGTGGGATATCCTGAAGCTTGGTGAGTCGACCTGTATTTCATGTGCGATGTAATATTGAATTGCGTCAAGCGTGGAGTCAATGGGTGTTGAAAGGACACAAGGGCTTTACTTTGACTAAAGCAGAGGTCGCGGATGGGATTACGGTGGAGAAATTTACGAGGGGGCTCGTGGTCGACGAGAAAGCTCGTACGTTCGAGTGGGACGAATCCCGGCCGGTGCGTCCTCCTGCCCCCACTCGACAACGAATCCGTTGCGACATACACTGCAGGCTCTCCTGGCGCCAGAGGTTGTCATCCCCGCGGTCCAGGTTCGTAGACGACAGGCGTGTTAGGTCTCACTGATTCGTAATCGACAGAAGCCCGCCATCTCGGTAGCGTCACCCACGCCGGTCGTATCCTTCTTAGTCCGTCCACATAATCCATTCCATGGGTCTATCCGAAAGCCGGAGGAGCCGGGCCAGGTATGAGTTTCTCGATTCATGGGTTACTTCCAGACTCATTTGTTACACCGTCGAAAGGATACTACGTCTCGGTCTTCATCTGAGGCGCACCCACCAAATACTCGTGTTTCCGTGGATTCAGCGCAGGTGATACTTGACTTGTGAGGGGTGAAAATCACCGCTGATATTTCAATAGCCGTCACGCCATCGTTCTACCGCTTCTCCCGACGTTACGATGTCCGCAGACACCTCAGATCGCACGGTGAGTATTTGTATTTTTTGTTTCGCGATGAGGTTAATTAAAGGAGGAGCAGCGTCGCTCGCATGCGCATGCATCCGGGAGTAATACGCCGGTTGACGGTGGGGTACGTCTCATTTCAGTTGGTTTCGGTGGGCGCTACATTCATTCCGGCGCCGGTCAGGAACCCGGGGCTCGTGCTTCTCAGTCCGCAGATGGGCCTGAGATGCGGACGGATACTCCTGCGGAGACGTTGGAGGCCGAGGTAACTACTAACACGGCGATATCACCGACAAAGATGGGCAGTCTGGCGCCGGGGACTGCGATCATTCGGGGCCATTCAGCTACGGTATCGCTGGAGGAAATTCCGAACGTGGCAGACGACGAAAATGAGGACGATGAGGGAGAAAATGATGAGGAAGAGGAGGAGGAGGAAGAGGAAGAGGAAGAGGAAGGCGGCGATGACTCTGTACAGGAAACGGACCAGCCGATGGACGACGTGCAGCCAAAGCAGGAGATCCTGGACTTCGGACTCCCGCTACCGAGAATCGAGGGTTACATAGACCTCGACCTCGATGATGACCTGGAGCTGTTGTATCCCGACCAGCCGAGTCCCGAATCCTCGGCCTCGCGGGCAGGATCGCGATCACGACACAGTCCGGTCTCGCCCACCAACTCACCATCACGTTCAACCTCCCCCGTCGTGCCACCACTCTCTAGCGCTCAATTCCCACCCGAATCCCCGTCCGACATCCCTCCGACTTCAACTGCGTTGTTCCTTCCCTCCAGCTATCAGCGTGGGAGCTACGAGATGGATGCGGACCCGGGGCTCCTCGCGCGCTTCCTGCAGTCGTGCGGCGCGCTAGGGGAGGAGATGCGTGCCCTGCGCACCGAGGTGGGCGAGCTTCGGGCGGAGCTCGCGGGGCCCGCGCGGCAGCTGGAGGAGCGCGTGCGGCAGCTGGAACGAAGCGTTCCCGTGTCGCCCACCGTGGTCGGGAGCAGCAGTATCGCTGGGGGGTGGGCTCACCCGCTGCAACATCTAATTTCCCCGGACGATTCCGCGGAGATGGATGTCGACCCGCCGTCTGCTACTGAGGTGTCGACGCCGGTGACGAAGTACGGCTCGACGGATGGTGAGCCGCTGCCGCCGAGATCGAGGAAATTCAACAGTAACGGGCGGTTCCCGGCTGTATAATTAGATATGTTGTCTAATTACTCGGAGAATTTTTCATGAAGCCACAGGAATAAATACCTACCATGCCCCATGTAACGCGAAGTCTGTGTGAGGCATGCTACTTTCTGCCGCTTGCATGCTTGAGGAAGCTTAACAGTCTCGAATGCAGGCATCTAGGCCAAACCTAACTCGGTAGGGATTTTTTTGCTGGAATATCGAATTTTCAATTGGCTGCCTTCAGCATAACAGACACGATTTCACTTCAAGTAGGGTTCCCCCACAACGACTTTGGAAACATTCCCATCCACCGCCGTACTCCCAGTTTCCCTTGCTACACTGCGCCCTCCTTGCAAAAAGCATCCCAATCCGCGGTCGCGTAATACTCCATATCTCCTTCAAACTCCATATAAGCCGATCGATCCTCTGAATTAATCGCTTGCAGGTTGGCGGCGACTGGTAACGTTCAGCCATGTTAATAAAGTTGCATGGCACTGAATTTGGGGACACTGACCAACTCTGTTCTGTTGAACACTCGTGGCAAAGACCCATCCTGTTGCGACGAGCGGGATCCGCGCACTCACTGATGCCGCACACGAGATTGCGGAGTACTGCGGGAAATCAAATGTCTGCTCGGGTGCCGGATGCATAACATCTTAGCCACACACCGTTAAATAGCATCGGGACTCGATCGGGGAATATAGGGAAAACTCGTTGACGGGTGGCTCCGCAGCAAACTTCGCCGTGAAGCTGGAGGGTACGTTAGCATTATGTGTAATCAGAATACAATGGGAACTCATCGAAACAAAAACATACTTCTGTCCCCTAGTATTGACGACAGAGACGCGCGCAAGACCAGCGACGCTGACATTCTCGATCGAAGGTAGCGCAAGGTACACTGAGCTGGACGCTCCAGGAGCAATCGTGGCGTTGTCTATGAATCTCGTCCTCAGAATATATCACAGGGGTGCGGGCGGCTGAACGCACTGCGCATCGTCATCGTCACGGCCGTCGAGAACCCCGCGGCGTAGCTCACGTTGACGATCCCAGGCGTGGTATATACGTCGCCAAGGGTCCTCCTTTTGTTGAGCTTGCACCTGGAAGAGCCTGTCAAGATTCCCATCTATGAGAATAGGTCACCCAATAGATGCATTGAACAGTGGCATACCCGCTACGACAGGCACTGGCCCTGTGG
Source organism: Mycena vulgaris (assembly GCA_029204335.1). NCBI lineage: Eukaryota > Fungi > Basidiomycota > Agaricomycetes > Agaricales > Mycenaceae > Mycena > Mycena vulgaris. The sequence continues at coordinate 63,877 of JARGYA010000527.1, forward strand.
CGATGCACATAGCCACAGTGGTCTTCCCCGTTGCCTGTTCGTTTGAGTGCACATCGGTCAGCGTACCTTCCGTGTCGAGCTCCTACACTTACGGTATCCCTCCCAATGTACGGATTCTCTAGCTGTTCTGCCGCCAGGTACTTCTCGAACTCGGACCATCCGCTCACTGGGTATATACGTTTCAATCTAGTTGCTCGGCATGGGACTCGGACGTACACGCTTCAAGATCACGGATGTCGTACACGGAGGTGCAATGTGCCGGCTTCACACTGGCAGGCTGGAACTCGGCGTCGGGGTACGCCGACGGTCTATCCGCGACAGTGCTGGCAGCGACCGTACAGATGGCGAAGGCGAGACCGAGGGAGAGGTAATTGACCATGGGGTTACCTTTGAATCAGCAACAAAGGAGAAGATCTTTGAGGTAGAGGTCAGGCCGAGTTTTATAGATACATGACTCGCTCTCGTAATACTGAGGGAGAGGTCACCTTCTGATCAAGGGCATCTACAATGGAATTCCTTGGAAAGAAAGAAGGGCGTAAATCAGCATTCGCTCACATAATGGAATGCTACTGCCATTTATTTGTAATAGCTCAAACGGGATCCGAGTTCAGAGGTGTCTTGATGCGTCCTGAATGATTCTGTCTAGTAGTATGACGGAAGGCAGGGAGCCGAAAGGACGCACGGTATGGCGGATGCAGCGGCGAACTTGCGAAAAACGAGGACCGGTCAATACAAAAGCCGGTTGGTGACGGCCGCCACTTTTTGGGTTACCGCAATGGCCGCAGAACTATGGATGTAACTCGCATGTTTCGCCAACTCCGCTTGCGTCATGCATTCGACGTCGGACTTGGCCGCACCGGTCCCGCCCGGGTCTTCCCAAAGGCGCCGAGGGCCCCGCGATATCAACCGGATGCTGACGAAGGAAGGGGGACTGATCAGTGACTACGTCGAAGCCAGAAAAGAGAAAAGAGGAGCAACGAACACGTCGAAACCAAAGCCATACAAATGAGCCTCACCTAATTAGGCGCGCATCCTGGGAACTGCCCCGGGGCCCCGGGGCCCCGACTGGAGCAAGTAATCTGTTCCGCATTTCTCGATCGTACGGAGCAATTCAGTTTAGACGTGGAAATTATCAGGGCTGAGTTCATCGGTTTATTCGGAATCGCCGTCGAGTCAGAGTCGCTGGAATCCGCGTAAAATTTATCCACTGAGGTCCTCGGTAAGATGCTTTGACCCTGAAAATCTTACAGTACGGAAACGCACCTGGCCGACAGATGAGCGTGTCTTCTATGTATCCGATGCTAGGAATGGATTCAATCTGTACATATGCTTATTATAATATCCTTCGCTCAAATAAAAAACCCGCCGAAATATGTACATGACTCGCGCCAAATCAAGATCCACCACTCGCCCATCCAGAACACTCCGAATGCTCTCGCTGCGTGGATTACACAGCGGTCCTGACCTCTTCCTTGCCCTGAATTACGGTCACCATGCGCTGCCCCGACCCCACGCACGTCAAATGCAGGCGCATCCCCTGGTCCGCCAGAGCGCGCAGCTGGGCGACGTGCTCCGCGTCGACGCAGCGGTTCCGCAGGACGAGATCCACGCAATCGAGGGCACGCGGTCCGGCGGGCGGGGCCACGCGCGAGCGGAGCATCGACACAAGGGCAGTGTCGCGGAAGATGTACGAGCCGACGATCGTCAAGTGCGCGAGGTTAGGGAGTGCGGGCGGGCAGTCCAAATGGATCGAGAGCACGGCATCGTCGGTGGGCAGAGTGAGGGCTCTGAGGACGGCGTCGGTGATGGCGTACGGGAGGAGCTCGGCGAGCGTCAGGGACCGGAGCGCCGCGAGGTAGGGGAGGAGCCTGAGCAGCTCTGTTCCGCGCAAATCGACTTGGCTCAGGAGGAGGGTGTGCAGGGCACAGTTTGAGCGCTGGATGAAGGAAGAGATGGATGCGAGCGCTGCGCGTGATTTTGAGGGTTGTGAGCGCGGGCGCGACGAGGTCGGCGATGTCGGCGAGGCCGGAGATGTTCAGGGTGTGGAGAGCTGGGCAGATGGAGATGCAGGGCTTTGAATGAGGGTCGCGCCAGGAGTCGATGACGGTGAGCTCGCCGACGCCGGTGATGGGGATGACGCAGTGATGGAGAGGGAAGCCTTGGATGAGATGTAGAGCTCTCAGACGAGGGAGCCGTTTGATGGAATCGAGTTGAAGAAGCGAGTCGCCGGAGAAGACGATGCGGATGTCGCGCCAGCGATCCGAGGCCCGCAGGAAGAGCGCGAGGGATTCTGGTATCCATCGGATGGAATGTGCTCCAAGTCAGCGCGTTGAAGTGGAAGATTGAAGCGGCCTTCTTCATCGATACTAGTAAAAGGCGAGGCGCTTGAAGTTTTAAGAACGCTTTGGACGAAATCGCTCGGAGGCTTACAGAGCGATGGAAGGAAGGAGCAGGAGGGTATCACGTGTGACAGGATCGTGACTCAACAGTTTCGGCGTGACACTGCGCTTAAACAGACGCAAACATCCCCTTACAAATGACGGCCACTTGGATCTCTCAAAAACATTCAGCATTCAACAATTCTCGCCGAATCTCTTCTGGCCTTGGTCCTTTTGTGCGGAATTATGCGACCGAGCTCCCCCGACCCCCGCCACCCACAGAAACACCGATCGTAGAAACATATTCTGCTCCATCGCGTGCGAAACCCGTATTCACGCCGCCTCGCCAGCTTCCTAACCGCTGGGTATGTCCCCATCTTGTCAGTTGAACGATTTCTTATGACAATCAAAGACAACTTGGCCTCTTGCTGTCGCTGTCACCGCGTTGTGTGTAGGATCCTGGGGGGCATTTTTTGGCTACGTGACAAACGAGACGAAAGCGACCAGCTCTGTCGTCAAACAAATCCTGCGGACGACAGCTAAGGACACGAATCTCAGGAATGTCTTGGGCGATAATGTAATCCCGCAAGCAGAATGGTGGCTCAACGGGAAACCGCGCGTTCGCGGCGAGGTAGGGGTGATGGCATTTGTGCGTCCTGGGTTTCTAACGGTTTTGTAGCTCAATCAACTGCAGGGCAGTATCGACCTCTCAATGAGGCTTCGCGGATCGCAACGTCTGTACTCAGCAGACTCATTGTATGCCCCTCTCTGACCGCTCACAGGGGCGGGCACGCTTTACTTCACGAGCGTCAGGAAGGCACAGGGTATCCCTTACGAAATTCGTGCGTAGTCAACTCAAAACCAATATTAACTGCCAGTTCACTAACGGTTCGATGTACGTAGTGCGTTTCAAGGTCATCGCAGACGACGGGAGCGTCGTGGATGTAGATCCCCAAGCCGCGGATGCGTGACGTCAATTGGTACCGGTTCAACCTTTTTGTACTATAATTACCACGGAGGCTAGGCATACATTGACTGGCCAGTGTTGAGATCCTGCCATCGGTTAATGGACAGGATTAGCGCATTCAACACCGGGGTACGATTTTCGTGTCTTGAACAGCCTCGAGGACAACCATCTCACTTTCCCTCGAGTGTGAGTCAGTATCTTTTCGGCAGGCTATTCAACATTCCGAGGTTGGCGACGGCACCGTCTTTCATCCGTCGCATGCCAATGCTTTCAAGCGCCGGTAGGACGACACTCGCGGATCGAGAGGCGAGTCAAATTTCGTCCGAGTCATTGCAAGCCCCTAGATGCATCTCACTCAGGCTAAAGATGGTGTTTAGAAAATCCCTCCACCTCTCAAACCGAACTCATAAGATGCAGTCGAGGCATGTAAGAGTCCGTTAAATTCTTTCAATGTGAAACTTCGATTTATTCTGGTGGTATAGGTCAGGGCATTGGAACTGAGCGAGATCCCGGTGCAGAAATTCCTGTGCAACCACTGCAGTTCATGACTCGCTGCAAGATCGTCGCATAAAAACAGCTCAATCTTGGTAGACGCTCAACCTTGCAGGATGAATTCCCAGCACTTCCTCTTCGATGCGAGTGTCGACGACAAGGACAATCAGAACTCAAGGCAAGAATCCTATTCGACCTCGAGTTCGATCCAGTGGACTCTCCCTGCCTTAGCCCCGCAATGGACGCATGGTATGGAGAATATAGTGGTTTAGCCCTTGCTGAAGGGAAGATACAGGTCCAGATTTTCCACAGCCGGACTCGGCCTATTATCAACCGATTTCCGCCGAATTCGCAGCGGCGCATAATCCAAATCCTTCCTCATTCATGCATCAGCAACGAGAGGCTCCTTTCCATCCCTATGAATACTATTCGACATTCGTCGATCCTCGAAGTGCATCAATCAATCCAGCCTCTCTCCAGGCCAGTTACGCTCCACAGACCCAAGGCATGCGGTTCCAACCGGCGGGATTGAGCGGCACATATCCGCTCGATGAGTACCGAGATATGCAACCCTCGACGCCATGGCCGCCCGAATTCAACATCTCCGCTCAAGATCAGCAGGGCTCTCCGCATCCGATTCCTGAGACCACCTCTTATGTTGGGCACCAGGAAGGTACCGGCTCCTCCCCATCGTCTGTGCAGATACAGCTGGAGGAAGCGACAGCCGGTGACCATGCGTCGAATAATCACGGAGATGGCAAAACATGCTCGCACTGCCGGGCCACATCGACGCCCCTCTGGCGGCGCGACCCACGCACCCACAAAACGCTCTGCAATTCCTGTGGCCTCTATCTCTATCAGCGTGGGCAGCTCCGTCCGCAGACACTCATTGACGTGAACAATGAGGAGCCTCGGGGCGGCGACTCGGACGGCGAATACGCCGGGCCGGAGTGCAGTAATTGCGGAACGCGCAAGACGTCGACGTGGCGCCGCGACCGGGCAGGTGAGCAGGTGTGCAATGCATGTGGGGTGTATGAGAGGACGTTGGTGTTGAGGACCGATAAGATTCGGCCGCGGAGGAAGCATCGGAGATCTTGAACGGGGTGAAGAGTGGACTAACGTCAGAGACTAGATTATTAATTGGATAATATAGGACCTCCACTAATACTAGCACGGTTGGACCTTCGGGTCGCCGACATTCAGTGAGGTAACAAAGCCGGGCTTCGTCGCGTCCAGATAATTAAATGTCGGAAATAGATTACAAAGTCGGCGCGCCTCCACATCGTAGCATGACAAAAACCGAACAGATATTCCAGCGAGATTTTAAGAGAAGGAAATACGTCCGTGCTCAGCTAGCTGCTTGGGAGTGGGAGCAGACCCAAGGACCTTACAAATGGAGGAGCGAGGAGCAGCCGGTTTCTCCCGATGGCGGGACTACCTAATCTCCGCGGTTCGCCGTGTCGCGTCACGTCGCGTCCCACAGTCACGACGCGTTCGCCGTTCGTCAGCGCGGACGGTCCACCGTCGATGCTCATGTGACCTAAAATAGGACCTTAGGTCGCGATGGCCGAAGAAATGGCTCGACTGGCAGCCGGGGCTTACACAGTGAATCCAACGTGAATTCAGAGAGCTTATGTATAGGATTTTTCTTCGCAATTTAATAGTACATAGCAGGAAGTCAGTATTTCCAACATACCAGTCGGTACATTCTCAAATGCTTACAAAGTATACTTGATGGCGAAGTTGGAAGTCAGTACTTCCAAATCAGTACAAGTTATGGGCTTCAGAGTCACCACTACGGCTGGATCGTGGGGACCTGTTCACCTGCCTTGACCCTGAACACTTCCCACACGAACCAGGAACACCTCCGACATTCAACGGCCAGCGGAGCCACCAGGTGCACACGAGGCCCAGCCCAGCCGAAGCCCTCTCTCCAGCCCAAGAATAAAGCTAATCGACTTGCCATCAGCCAGTGCATGGTTTCCAATGCGGAGACCTCGACGGTTAAGGCCCTAGTCCTGGTTTATCCTTCCCTCGTACGTGACTTGTTCTGTGCTGCCTCCTAGTCTGACTACAATCCTTGCAGGATCCCGGGATTACTCCACTGAGAAAATCATACAGGCTGGAATATTACCTTGGTTTTGCTAGTCACTCAGCAGCAGCACCAATTCCCTTCCATCGTGCAGCATATTTAATTTCATTAACCTGTGATTGGTTGATCAGCCATCAAGCAAGTGGGCCCCATGATTCCCCACACCGTCCCATGGAGAGCCCACAGGAGTATCTAGTTGCAAATGCCCTGCACGCAATTTGTCCCGAGTTACTTTGGGTGTGGTCTCCCGTAATCGAAGCATGAGTCAAATAAGATTTTTGCTTTGGAGCAGGTGGGTAGGTAGGTAGGTAGGTAGGTAGGTAGCATTACACGGCACGGTCCCGCTTAGGAACGCCGGTTTCGAGAAGTATCCCGGAGTACTACAGGCAAGTTATGTACTCCATCGTCCCCGACCTCTAAATACCTCCCGAGCCGAGCTCACGCACCCAGTGTCCTGTCACGCGGTAGAACCCGGTCGATATCTAGAAGCAAACATGTTAACTTAACATTGCCACCTTCGTTCAGACAGCAGGCCGATACACAGGGGTAGCATAGAAAACCTCAAGAACTTCATACGCAAATTTAGTCACGAGAGCGATTGTTGATCTTTCATAAACCATGGATTGAAAGAACTCAATTAAATTTTGTTCATCCATGAGTGGGCGCAAGATTGGTGCAGTTTTGACAAAAATATCTTGAGTATGGTCTGATTTCAGTCGCGCATCCAGGCTCTGGTGTCATATGTGGAACCGAAAATTTTAAGCGTCATCTAGTTTTTTCCTCCTTCCTCTATGTTGGACGTATCCCTAGTGTGCTTCGGTGCATTGTAACGTGATGTCTTCTCTGCTCTGAGCGGCGGCGTTATCTCTTAGAGGGACCGACGTGGCGACGAGACTCCGTGTACGTTTCTTTTCCTTTTATCTCTAAGCTTATTCTGATTTATTTCTAGTTCACGTCTTCCTCGCGCCGGTGGTGTTGATCCATCTTCGACCCGCGTATTCAGCTGTGTTTCGTCCCCGTACTAGTACCTCCTGGCCTGTTCGACGCTTACAATAAAACTTGTATCACCTCACCTCTTTGCATCAATCCCTGCCGAACCAACGTCTGCCTCGATCGACCCCAACCTTCGTATTACACATTTTGACACCTACTTGCGGACTAGAGGTGCTACATGACCCGTTGAATCCCGATCCCATCGCGCTGCCACAAGAAATCGGCGTCATTCATCCCTGATCCTGAGCAAATGTTCGGCACCGTGTCGCCAGTTCCAGCTAAGCCTGGTGTTCCTTATACGGCACCCCACTCTTGAAGTTCATTTGCGAACCGTCACCATCGCCGCTATGGGTGTTAAATATCGTCGGCGCTCACTAAGGGAGACATGCATCAATCTGAGGGATGACTTGATTTGAGTACATACTAGGCGCAAGGCCTATACTATTCTGGACGGAACTCGTTCTTATAGCTACTTATATATGAGCCTAGCTACATGTAATTCGTTCCGATGCCATTCCTCAGCCAACCTTGATGAACTTCCAACGCTGTGCTTCTTCCCCGTTCGCTCCCTTGAGCTGGACCTGGCAGAGGAGTTAATCCAACTACGAGAAGCTCATCTCAGAAACAAGCACGCACGGTCGATGTTGTAGAATCGGGGTAGGAGAGAGTCCAGACGTTGTCCTCAGAGGGGACCTTCACCTAGATAACCAATGGCATCAGAGAGGAGGAGCTGAGATATATGTTATAGAATGCACATTAAAAGTTTTGTCCTCGGCGGGCTCCAGAGCGAATTCCGTTACCGATGAAGCGTCGGGAGCCAGAATGAGCGTTCCCTAAATGTGTCAAAATATTGAACGGTCTGCCGACAGATGACAGTGGACGGGCACACGTTAGCGTAAGTAATAGGCAAATTGTATTCGAGGTTGACAAAGGAGTAGTTCCCCTCTCCAGCGACCCGCCACTGGCATCCTTACTGTTAGCAACATGCAGTGTTCTCGTAGAGAGGGGGCAGTAAACGAACTACATGTTTTTTTCCCTCCATGATCCTTGCGACGAAGACGGGGGTGGAAGATTGATTGGCGTTCAGTATCCCGAACGTAGCCCGGTTGGAAATGTATTACAGCCGATGTCAGTACCGAGGGCGCGGATCGAAAAATTTCTGTTTTGGGAGGTTTCCAAAGAATTCCCGATATCTCAGTCAGTTCTTCACCGATTCACATAAAAACTAAATAGATCTACTCAGCTAATTCATACGCAATTAGTGATAGAGAGGAACTTGCGAAAATATTATGTATTAGGTAATTTCTGTTTTGGGGCTGTTTTTGTACCGAATACCGTCTAGCATGGTGAGAACATTTCCCAGTGACCTAGAATTTTGGTAGGGACAACGTGTATATGTTATCAACCATGTGATAAAGCCAGAACTATATGAAATGTTCAGATGAATGTGATCTTGCCAATATCTCTGAATGCCAAAAACTGCCAAATGTTTTCACTGGAGCTAGAAGGACTTTAACTACATTATCCTCACTTCTGGATGTATCACATGTTTTATCAGGTATGCATGTTACCTCTCCCAAAATTCTAGGTCACTGGGACATGTTCTGGCCATGCTAGACGGTATTCAGTGCAAAAACAGCCCCAAAACAGAAATTACCTAATGCATAATCTTTTCATATATTCATCTCTATCACTAATTGCGCATGAATTAGCTGAGTAGACCTATTTAGTTTCTATGTGAATCGGTGAGAAACTGACTGAGATATCGGGAATTCTTTGGAAACATCCCAAAACAGAAAATTTTCGATTCGCGCCCTCGGTACTGACATCGGCTGTAAATGCCCGGTTCAATGGCCTTGCTTCCGAGCTGGGTACACAGCAAGTCAGAGGTAGTCGCAGAATTGTGGGCTCGGTGGTGCATTGCGTACAAGGGAAGTACCCGATTGACTGATAGCGCACGAAATTGACACCTGCTGGGAGGGCGCAGCAGCGGCGAGGGTGAGGGTGAGGGCACAGAGCCCGAATTTAAGGAGTTTGGAGAACATCGTCGACGATTTGTTTGACAAATGAGCGAGAACTGGAGTATGCCTTGTGGAAAGCACAAGGACAGAAGAGGCAGGGGCAATCCCTTTATACCCCGCATAACTGGGACTCAGCGGGAGCAAATCGCGACAGCCACAGAGTATCGTAGTTACGGACAGCATGCCAATCAGGAAAAACCCAAATTGCTATGGGTTCTATGGGTTGACATGTAGTCACACATAGTGCTGTCCATTAATATGATATCAGATAATATGATATTAATATATTCATAATAATATGGATACGATACGGCCCCGGGAGGTTCTGGCGATATTACAGCAGATGGCAGTACCTAAGGCGCGAACGAAAAAAATCCCGTTTTGGGAAGATTTTGATCCCCGCGACCGATTCGCCAATATCTCGATGAGTTCAGCATGAATCGAGATGAAACAAAGCTAGATAATTCATAGTAATTCATACGCAATTAGTGGTAGAAAGAAAATGGGAAAAATATCTTATTTTGCATCCTCCAGCATCTGAAGCTCCTGGCACCATGAATTCCGACTAGTGAGCCAGGTTCCTCTTCAAACAAGCGGAATTTTTGGGAAGGAGTACTTTGGGATGTTTCAAGTGAGGTGATAGAGCCAGAATTTTGAATAATTCACTTCCCACCTTTCCTGGCTCACTCAAAGGTTCTTTCTTTATAGCACAGAATTGGCTCTAGTGACATAATTTCTAGCTCAAACCAAGAAGATAAAAGATGGAGAGGCTCGCATTTTACCCCTCTATACTACTAAAGAGCGAAATCCAAAACAAACGCGTGTTGTACGCGCTGATTGGGAGAGTGGCGAGGACGCTGATGCGATCACGGCAACTCCATCATGGCCGGAAATGGACGCGACGCGTCCTAATCAGCGTGTAATGCGCGTGTTTTGCGACGTAGGAGAGTATCAGTGTGCCGTAAGACCCTCTCAGCTGCTTTCTCTGCATCAGAAATCAAGTGGTTAGAGTCAAATCCGTGTTGACTGACAAAATACGATCGAGCAGGGTAGGAAAGGTGGTAAGTGAATTATTCAAAATTCTGGCTCTATCACCTCACTTGAAACATCCCAAAGTACTCCTTCCCAAAAATTCCGCTTGTTTGAAGAGGAACCTGGCTCACTAGTCGGAATTCATGGTGCCAGGAGCTTCAGATGCTGGAGGATGCAAAATAAGATATTTTTCCCATTTTCTTTCTACCACTAATTGCGTATGAATTACTATGAATTATCTAGCTTTGTTTCATCTCGATTCATGCTGAACTCATCGAGATATTGGCGAATCGGTCGCGGGGATCAAAATCTTCCCAAAACGGGATTTTTTTCGTTCGCGCCTTCGGTACTGCCATCTGCTGTAATACGAGAGATTATTCCGGTTGACAGTTGAAAAATGTGGAAAGTCTGCACGTTACCGGTTTCACCGTGCTCTGATTCCTTGTCATGCAGATGGCTCGATACCTAAAATATACTGCCCTCAGACCCCTCATGGGTTCAACTTGAGGCGAAAATCATAGATTGAGGGTGGCAGAACCATATTAAACCATATTATGAGTATATCATAATACAGGATAATACAGCTTAATATAATACGGAGATAATAGATACGAATATGATACACCCTCAGAGCCCATAATATGATACAGATATAATATGATACGCAGATTTTCGTATTAATATCATATGTGGACAGCACTAGTCACACATAGACACATATAGATGATATAGCGCCGTGCTATATTCTCTATGTCCTCTATATGAGTCTATGCACGTCTATATAACACCTCATAGCCGGTTGGCTTTTTCCTGATCAGTGCTGTGCATCGAGCGATGACGAGTGGTGGTCACAAACTAACCCGAACCAGCATTGGTCCTGATTTAATATCAACGCTCTAGGTCAAATAGGACGGGAGATGGAGCGGTGTCTGGGGGCGGTGATCAGTGCCTTACTCTTACTCGGATGGAAGCGCCAGCACCTGATGGACAGCTTCAGTCGGATGACATCCTCTGGCGGGGCGTTAGCACATCAAATGCTGAGCTATGGGACCTCGGGTACCGCTACTGTTCAAAGCTCTGCCCTCGACGGCGAGGATGGTGAGCTATGGTGAGCTCATTACCCCGCCAAAATCAGATCCGTGATCCGACTTGTCTTCTTACAGCCGATGTCAGTACCGAGGGCGCGAATCGAAAATTTTCTGTTTTGGGATGTTTCCAAAGAATTCCCGATATCTCAGTCAGTTTCTCACCGATTCACATAGAAACTAAATAGGTCTACTCAGCTAATTCATGCGCAATTAGTGATAGAGATGAATATATGAAAAGATTATGCATTAGGTAATTTCTGTTTTGGGGCTGTTTTTGCACTGAATACCGTCTAGCATGGCCAGAACATGTCCCAGTGACCTAGAATTTTGGGAGAGGTAACATGCATACCTGATAAAACATGTGATACATCCAGAAGTGAGGATAATGTAGTTAAAGTCCTTCTAGCTCCAGTGAAAACATTTGGCAGTTTTTGGCATTCAGAGATATTGGCAAGATCACATTCATCTGAACATTTCATATAGTTCTGGCTTTATCACATGGTTGATAACATATACACGTTGTCCCTACCAAAATTCTAGGTCACTGGGAAATGTTCTCACCATGCTAGACGGTATTCGGTACAAAAACAGCCCCAAAACAGAAATTACCTAATACATAATATTTTCGCAAGTTCCTCTCTATCACTAATTGCGTATGAATTAGCTGAGTAGATCTATTTAGTTTTTATGTGAATCGGTGAAGAACTGACTGAGATATCGGGAATTCTTTGGAAACCTCCCAAAACAGAAATTTTTCGATCCGCGCCCTCGGTACTGACATCGGCTGTAATCAAGCAAATAACGATGCCGCGCCGTTCTTTTTGCTACTAGTACTTACCAGCTATCACAATCTCGTCGTTCAACGCGCTCATCTATGGTTCAATGGTTACATCGCCGCTGCCTCACAAGGGGAAGCGGGATTCGAAAAACGAATATAGGGTCGATTTTTTTTCGGCCCTCCGCCAGCCCCACCAAATAAGGAAGGAGTTTCTTACCCCTAGCGGCGGGCAGCGCTTCCGAGTCATGTGCGAATTGGCAGCTTCCAAATCCAAACCAAAGATGTTGCGGTCCATTTCTGTGTACTCAATAGGGGCTGAAAAGCCTTCGGGGTACACAATGAATCTGTACCATCCTTTTTTGAAGGTTTCTTTTTGTTTTGGAGCTCCAAACATTCAATTTCAACATTCTCCGGAGTGCCGCATTTACAACATCTCTGGCCCACTCACCCAGATGCTAAATGGTAGATGTGCCTGCTCTCATATAAATTGGAAGCATTTTTCAACCGCTATCCACCCTTCGAGAGGAAACCAGGATACAAAGTTCGCGCCAATTGATGACGCGTAAGCGTCCAAATTGGGATACCCGCACAGACCACACCACATTGGAGGCCCAGAATTCATCCTCCTGGCCTCCCGTGGTGCTCCAGCAGGTATTCATTGCAGATTTGGACCTCCCTCATACTACACGATAAAAGGTTTTTTCAGCCGCCCTCGGGACCCCCCCCCCCCCCCCATCTTGCGGCGACTGTTTCCCTCGAGACGTCCGGTCAACCCTTCGCTGCAGCAACGTCCACGAAAGTATCTCCGTAACATTGATGGGCCGCCAGATATTCACTTTTGTCGGATGGATGAGCACAGAGTCATGGATCCTCCCGGCTATTATCCACAGCAACAAGTACAACCCCCATAGCAGTCGAGCCGGCCATAGAGCTCATGCCCGCTTGTATTTCTTGCAACGCTCTCATTGCCGTCGCTATTGTCCGGTCCCTCATCTTCGGACAATTCTTCGGATCTGTCGATTTTCGTATATGCGACGCCATCTACAACCAGTTACTAGCTCGTTGATCTACTGTGCTGCAATAACACTCTTGCTCTGAAGTCGGAAGGTAAACCATATCTGGTATCTCTCGCCGGAGCTCGGCAATTTTGAGGAGAGTGGCCTGAATGTGCTTGCATGCTCCGCCGTTTTTGCAAAATCCGGACCAGTACATGACGCAGTGCCATTAGTATTGATCTGCACCTGGTAGATGGTAGAGCTGCGGGTTGGAATAGAATTCCGTTGCAAGAGATGAATAGCAGGAGAATGAAAAGTTCCTGCATCGGAGGTAAGTACTGAACTCTGTCGGTGTTCGATCAGCGGAGCTGCGGCAGCATCCCGAGACTTGTCGTGGTTGCAAAATGCGCCGGGGCTTGGACTATCTTGGCCCAACGTTCCTCTTGCCCGGAGGAGCTATTCCCCTGCAGGCAAAGAGGGGATCCATTCGGAAATTCCATCCTGTTCTGCACGGTGTATGCGGCGTTGCGCGAATACTGCAGGCAAGACTCTGGTTATGATCACGTTGATGAGGACGTCCACGCGCAAGTGACGTCCCCCACGCTACCAACGCCGTAGGTATTTGCGTTTGAGCAGGCCATTAAACCGATTCGAGATGGTGTGTGGTGGTGAGAACACCTCGAATTAACAGCCGAGGATTCCAGCAGCAGTGTACCTCCCAAAGGTGGACCAGCTTTCCCATAGGTCAAAGGAGAGCCAATAACGAAAGATATTCCAAATGGAGCAGGCCTCTCTCGGCCGGAGCTCCATGCGAAGTTTCCATCCATGCTGTCAAGATACGCCTCTCATCGTGGAGGATGTTAACGGCGGACTCCAAAGTCGTGGTGCAGACAAGCTTCAGAGTAGAACACGGTAGCAGCGAGGGTGGGATTATACTAATCAGCTGATGGGAGTTGGAATCGAGCCATTCATGCAGATGTGATTTCTCTGAAAGCTTCACAACGTACAGGCGACTGAGCTGACGGTATAGAGAGCACGTGTCGTAACGCTGCAACAGCCAGCGGTGCTTGAGGTCTTTCCCGTGTTCTGGGATCATGCCGCCGCCGCCGCCGCCGCCGCTCGCCGCCCATTCTCCGTTTCGTTGCTGTAAATCTGTCAAGGACATGCCGTTTGCGAGCTGCACCAAGGCGGCCTGGTACACGGATGGGAGGAGGAGAACAGGAATGCCGCTGCATGAGGTACAGCGTGAGCAACGTCGAGGGCGAGCCAGGCGACATGGGTAGTGGGTGACGGCGGAACGGTCCCAAAAGAGTGAAAGAAGGACATTCTCCATAATAGGCCATATGGAAGGTCCTTGAGTGGGCCATCGTTCCAGCTGCCTCCTGGAAATAGATGCGGCCAGGTGTGGTTAGCGCGCGTCACGAGCTAGACGTTCGGAACTGTAACGAAATGCGAATGGTGCCTGAAGCGAATTCAGCTGCATACCACACCCCCGGACCCGATTTTGTCGCCGATTAATCGCAGGACCAATGCTGGTTCGGGTTTGCGACCACGACTCGCTATCGCTCGTGACCAAGCTTGCTGTCCGCAACTACAATACTCCGTGGCTGTCGCCATTTGCTTGAGTCCCATGGCCAGTTCTGCGGGGTATAAAGGGATTGCCCCTGCGTCCCCTGTCCTTGTGCTGTCCACAAGGCATACTCCAGCTCTGGCTCATTGTTAAGCAAATCTTCGACGATGTTCTCCAAACTCCTTAAATTCGGGCTCTGCGCCCTCACCCTCACCCTCGCCGCTGCTGCGCCCTCCCAGCAGGTGTCAATTTCGTGCGCTATCAGTCAATCGGGTACTTCCCTGGTACGCATTGCAACACCGAGCCCACAATTCTGCCACTACCTCTGACTTGCTGTGTACCCAGCTCGGAAGCAAGGGCATTGAACGGGGCGTTTACCGCATTGTCAACGAGGTTGGGGAAGGGGTGTTGAAGGCCTATCGACCTTTCACGCCCGTCCTCATCTCAAAGAACATGGAATTTCCGGTGACGCTCCAACAAGTTCGTTTCCTGCCCTCTCCGCGAGAAAACTGCAAGTTGCTAACAGTAAGGATGCCAGTGGCGGGTCGAGCCTACTGAAGAAGGGAACTACCGCTTTGTCAACCTCCAATACAATATGCCTATTATTCACGATAAGGTGTGCCCATCCACTGTCATCTGTCGGCAGACCGTTGAATATTTTGAAACGTTTAGGGAACGCTCATTCTGGCTCCCGGCCCTTCACCGGCAGCGGAATTCGCTCTAGACCCCGCCGAGGGCGACACTTTTATTGTGCATTCCATAATTTACATCTCAGCCCCTCCTCTCTGATGCCAGTGGTTATCCAGGTGAAGGTCCCCAATGAGGACGACGTCTGGACTGTCTCCTACCCGGATGCTTTCACATCGATGGTGCGTGCTTGTTTCTAAGATGAGCTTCTTGTAATTGGATTGACTCCTCTGCCAGGTCCAGCTCAGGGGAGCGAACGGGGAAGAAGCACAGCGTTGGAAGTTCATTAAGCTTGACCTTGACTAAGGAATGGCGTGGGAACCAATTAGCTAGGTTCATATATAAGTAGCTATAAGAACGAATTCAGTCCTGAATAGTATAGGCTTTGCGCCTCGTATCTCCAGTCGCCGTCAGATTGATGCATGTCTCCCCTAGTGAGAGCCGACTAACACCCATAGGGGCGATGATGACGGTTCGGAAATGAACTTCAAGAGCGGTGTGCCGCATAAGGAGGACCAGGCGAGCTGGAATGGCGACAAGTGCCGAATAAAGCTCAGGATCAGGGACGAATGACGGCGATTTCCTGTGGCAGCGCGATGGAATCGGGAGTCAACGGGTCATCTGCCTAGCACCTCTATAGTCCGCGAGTAGGGTAATATATGACGAATGGGGTCGACCGAGCTATGCGTTGGTGCGGCAGGGATTGATATGAGTAGAAGCGAAGAGGTTAGGTGATATCAATTTTAATTTAGAGCGTCGACCAGGCCATGAGGCGTTGCTGGAAAGTAATACGTGGAGAAACACAGATGACTAAGCGGGTAGGAGGGACGACTATGGACCGAGACCACCGCGAGGACGTGGACTGGAAATAAATCAGAATACGCTTAGAAACAAAGAAAAACAAACGTACACAGAGTCGTCGGCCCCTCCGAGAGATAACGCCGCCGCTCAGAGCAGAGGAGACAGCACGTTACAATGCACTAGGGATACGTCCAACGGAACCCTCGCGAATAGCGGAAGGAGAAAAAAATTAGATGACGGGCCACGACGGTTACAGAGTAGTCTGAGTCGAGTTACGCGGCGAGCTCCCGGGAGTCGCCGCGTGCCGCGAAGTACACTAAAGGAAGATGCACGCGCCGTACCGTCCTGAATCCCGCGCTCCTCGTGCACCGCGTCCCACAACTCCACTACAGCATTCGCAGACCTGCAGCTGGTGTAAATCTCTCGGACGCCGATGTTCGCAGAGTCCGACGTAAAACCCATGCAGAGCATGCAGACCAATTCCGGTCTGGAATAGTCGCATTGCAGTCGCCCATCAAACACCAGACACCGCCGCTAGTTCCGAGGTCAATAAGGGGACGCGGGAATCGTGCGTGGGTGGTCATCGTGTGGCCGCTCATTGAATGTAAATCACCGGGATGGACACAGGACGCATCTGGGTTACATTCCAGGGGACGGCGCGGAAGTGAGGCGTGACAGTGCGACTACGCCGCCAGGAGCGTTAGACCAATAGGGAAAACTTGCTCACCTGGGTATGTAGTTTTATGGCGCCATGAGTATCCCATTTGCGCAGTAATCTCGCCGCACGCGCGCGCGCGCTCGAAGGCTCGCCGAATCTGGCGCCCACAGATCGCGGAGGAAGACAGCAGGTAGTAGATCTTCCAGTCCCACGACAAGTCCAAGCCGCGCTAGCGCATCCCTCCCTCCAGAAGAGATCTTTCGGCTGAGCGCATGCGGCGGATTTCTTGGGCGCCGTTACAGCCACATCCAGCGAGGATGTATGGAAGGGACCAAGGCTCAGACCTTCCTGCTCGAGGGTGGACGGGGAGTCCTGTGCGGATCGAGCGTCGCAGCTTTGCTCGCGTTGTGGTGGCAGGAAGAAAAAATAGCTACGTCACTGATGTCATGGCCTTGTTTGGCAGTGATGTGCTCCGGGTCGGCGGGCCGCAGGGCTATATTCAACCAATGTTCAACCACGAATGTAAGTGTAGGTTCGTTCCTTTTGGTTTTCTGCTGCAATAATGGAGTCTTGCTTCTATATTCTGGGATTACCTCAGCATCAGCTCCCGCTCTCTATCCCCTTCAACCAATATTGAACTTGATTTGATCCCGATTCCCGGGAGACGACCCGAAGTACACTCTGGGAACGCTGAATATTTGCTAGCCCAAACTCTTTCCACTGGGGCGCTCCGCCATCCCTGACGACGCTGATGGCGTGCACAGCACCCTGATGCTTCCATGGACCCACAACCCAAACTGCGGGCCCACCATGTCATAGGGAGTCATCTCTCACCAAGTGCCGGCGCTCCATCGAGACATCCTCGAGGTAAAAGAACACTTTTCGGAGCCGCAAATAACGCAACATACCGCTTCTTTCAGCAACACCTTCCCGCAACGCATCACTCTGGCTACAAGAACGCGCCTCTCGGATGTGTGGCGCTTGATGCCTCCTGGCTTCCTGCCGGGCTGACGCGGCCCTCGAAATGTATAAAGGGGGCGTACATCCATTTTTTAATCCAGCATCCCATTCATCATCCCCTCGCTCGTACCATGACGAACACACTCAGCATCACCACCGCGTTTAACCACGCCTTCGTCGCCCATTCCTGCACGTCCCCTGCTAGCACGAGTCCCATCCACGAGTGGCCCTCGCAGTTGAACCCCGTCGTCACCCCGGCTCCGGGATACCCAGAACACCCTCCATTTCCCCAGCGTCGTCTCTCACCCCCGAATCCGCCACCCACACCACACGAGATAGAAACGCAGGCGGGAGTGACCGAAGGCTTGAATCATGCAGACCTCTACTACAAGCTTTCCCTGCTCCAGCCTAGAGATTCAGCGCAACCAGACGTCGCGGGAACAGATGTGTTGGTGATGGAAGTAGTGGATATATGCGCACATAAACAGAGTGTATCTGATGCAATAGAGTAATTGTCGTGGGTAGGGCGTCGGGGTTTCTTTCCGGTGATTAGATCGAGACTGATGTCTTGTCGTTGTACTTTTTCATATCTGAGTCCCTATTGTGTTCGGCTGTACTGCATCTACACCTAAACCGCGAGGTATCCGAGTAAGCTCCGGATCAGAGATTGTGGCGATTGATACTGGGAGGGTTTTGTTGTGTCGATCAATTAAGGGGGCGGCCCCCAAGCCTAGATGTGCAGCAGCTCACCGCCAAAGAACTGCGAATGAGTTACCAAGTGATGTTTCGTTTCCCTATGGCGAGTTGTAGGCGCAGATTTGTAAAGGGTCCCATCCTTTTCCTCTGCCTCACGGCTTATCCACACGATCATGCACGACGACTCCTTCGCCACCTCATCTCGGTACCTCAACAAGAAACTTTCAGACGCAATTGTAACTGGGACAGAACTGATACTAAAATCTTCCTTTGCAACGCCCGACAACCTTTTAGGCAAAAACTCCGAGTTTCCCCACATACAAGTAGAGACCCGCGCAGACAAAGATTGCGGGAACGACGTACTTGACGAAGGCCCTGCGCCATATCGGGCGAACTAGTTGGACCAGGTGGAGGCGGAACGCCTGCGTGTCGTTGACCTTTGGGAACGGTGTCGCCGGAATATCCTTCTCCAAAAACTTGCACAGGGTCTCCCAGCCCTCGCCCACGCGGTAGTCGAGCAGCCGCTCCTTGGGCACGAGGGCGCGCACCCCCTCGTAGTGCGCGGTGAAGCGGGCCTTGGCGATCTCCGGCGTGACGTTCTCGGTCTTGAACATGGCAAGGAAAACAATGCGCCAGAACTCTTGGACCTTCCCCGCGGTTTGCGGCTCGAGCCACGCGCTGACGGCGCCGAAGGGACTTTCGAACGCCCTGCCGATGGTGGCTTCGTACGACTTCCACCAGCTGTCGGGTGTGCGTGTGGTGAGGATGACCTTGGCATCTGGATACGCCGCGATGAGTTCCTCTGCAAACAGAATGTGGGGGACGTCGGTGACGGCCTGCGTGCGCTCCTCAACGATTAACTCAATAATGAAATGTGGATACATACCATGTAGTGTCCCAGCAAACGGTCCCACTCCTCGCGCCCGTACGGCTTGCCCTTCCCGAAAAATTTGGCGTTGATCGCCTCCGTCCACATCTCTATCTCCAACAGGTTCGTCCACACGGTGAACCCATGGTTGGTCTCGTTGTACCCGAGTGTCTCGAGTGCGATGCGCATCGCTGGTGTAGGTAGACCGCGCAGATGAGCATGAGCCACACACAGGACGCGCGGACTCACATTGTGTGCCTGTGCGAGAGAAACCCAGAGCAAGGACCTGCATCGGCACCTGGCGTGTCGCTTTACGGGGGCCGGCGGGGAGGGACATGTTTTGAGTGGATGATACGCAGAGCGACGTGGAGCGTCCGCTGTTATTCGGCCCTAAGGTAAAGTAAGCGAGATCATCGGGATCGAGTTTAACTCGGTTCACCGCGTCGAACCGCCCCATGATCCCTACTCGAGTGAGAAACGCTATATTTACCACCAAACACCTGCATACAGTGATGGGGTCTCGATATCTACGGCGAGGATGTGAGGCGGCTAGTAGGGTTCCTTCCAGGCCTTTTCAAACTCCGCAAGCTCCGATCCACGATGTTCGATTGGCGCAGTCTCGGCAATCACCGGCCGCGGCTCTGCCGTCATTCTTGAGAGAAGTAGAAATTCAACCAAGGTACAACCAAAACACGTGTGAGCTCGGAGTGTAAATTTACGGTCCATGAACAGCTCCATGACTCCCGCGGTCAGTGCTCCGATGAACCCCAGAAAGTAGCCGTCGAGGAAAAGCCATTAATGTTATCGGATCCTTTGATGAGTACCGTGTCGGGGCCCTGTGTGAGCATGTTGACTGAGCCCGTCGTAGTTAGCTGATATATGTAGACTGTTGTAGAATCAGAGTCGATGAGAACCATGTTGGTTTGGCAGTCTTGCGTGTTAACGCAAGCCTTCGTGAATGTCAAACATTAGATGGGGAACGAAGAGTAAAAATTTTGTACTGACTTGGGAATAGGGCTAAATCATCATGTTAGCATTGATCAGTCATTTAATTGTGGATGTTGAACATACCTGGAAGGAGCTATAAAGTCCAGCACCATACACGAACACATTGGAAGAGTTGGTGATGACGAGGCCCCACGCGTCTTCGCTAACTGCGGGATCACCAAGACCAGTATTGATAGAGAATAGTACCGGAGGATCGGGGGTTGGCTGGAAGTACGGGGTTTCTGTTTGGATTAATCCAGCATATATGTTCTCAGTGTTGCGGAATGAATATTGGTACAGAACTTAGCTCAAAATTCAGCGTCATTATTTTAAACATGATAAGCAGACGTGCATGGTGTTCAGACGCCGTGCCAACGAGCCACACAGGTCCGACAGAAGATTCGCTTAAGATGCCTCTGGCGCTGAAGGCATTTATGCTGCTCTGATTCAGATCATCCAGGTCATGATCTACAGTCGGGCAGTCAGTCTACGTTTAAAACATCTAGTGCTTCCGCTGACCGGTATTCCAGACCTACACGTTCTGAAAGTAGCCATGAGCTCGATTGCTTGACGGATCAATTCCTCACTCACCTCGAAGTACCCCGAGCCTGTTGGTTTGATGTGGAAGCCGATGTAAGATGTGGCGCAGTTGGTGAGATTCGTCGACGTCGTCGGACAGTTGGCCAGATTGACATCGGTTCCAATTGATCCTCCAAGTCTGACGTGTACATCCCACATTTCAGTTGAACCTGGGGTCGGCCCGTGGACATTCCATTCGATCCCGACGGCTCCTTGAGAGCCACCCACAGTCGAAATAACCATATCGCTGATCTCTACGATGCCGGAATCGCCGGGATTGCCAACCTAGAGGGCGGTGTTAGTGATGCTTCAGAAGGAGATAGTGGAACATTCAATACCCTGAGAACCGGCGTCGGGTTTGTCTGGTCATTGAACACTTTCCCAGATGCCAAGATCGTCGAGAACATCTCTCCGACGGTCTGGGTCCCGGGGGGTACAAAAATCGTATTAGAGACTCGATATGTCCCCGCGTCGAAGACTAAAGCCGAATGAGCTCAGTGCTACGAGAAGTATGATCTACTTACAAAGGATTACACATCCCGCATTCTTCAGTGGTCAGTCAAGCAATCTCAATAGTGAACTTTGAGCACACACATTTTCTATGAAGCTGTTGATGCACGCCCAGTCGTCGGTCACTCTATCACCAATGGCACCGCCAACTGACTTGACTGATAAAAACTCTGGAGGATAGGTGTGAGGGGCTTTAGCGTCTGCACGAAAGTAGTACTCACGCGCCGCCGTGTATGTGTTATACTGGGGACGTGATTTGGAGAGGATCTTTCCGGTTGAGTCTAACAGTGCGGGTGATTTCGTGGGAGGAGTATTGAAGACACCGTGGTTGCAAGTGCGTACCCCAGTGACTTAGGGAGCGCGGTTGAGCTTCGGCACACAAGGATATCTATCACATACCTGAGTAGCTGTTTCCTTGGAACCATTGGCGAACGGGAGATAGGTTGGCAGCCAAGACGGTCCCACTGCTGTCCTGAATATTTGCGGTAGTAATCTCCGAGAATGCGACGTAGTCCAGAATAATTGAATCAGCCAAAGATGTGGCTTGATTGCTGTCCATCTTGGGAGTAGGGGTGAATATAAGCCAGGTATAGGCACTCCGTGACTCACTCTGATACCTATTCCAGTGTTCTGAATAGTCGAGTCCAGGATAAGCACACCACCGGCGCTCTACGCTAATGTCAGCTCTACTCCGGTACTCCTTGCTGACGTAGCCATAGAGAGACCCATTCGAGGACGTAATCTGTATGTACCCTGTGCTCGATGGAGGTGGCGGGCAATCGAACACCTGGTTGAGGAATCGGCAAGGTATCAAGGTTCGATCTTCACCACTCACCACTCCCTGGGTCGCGATTTTTATCCGAGTCAGAAGTCAAGCGCAGAGGAAGGGCTTACGAGGAATGGCTTTAGGCTGGAGTAAGTTATGAGTGGAGGCGATGAGGATGGAAACTTATGCGCACAATTAATCCTGGTCAACGACGAAGCTCATAATTCTCAGAAAGTACTGATACACTGAGGGATTGCGGCTGAAGGTCAGTATCTCCACGACGGCCAACTAAGGAGGTACCGTACAAGCTTGACCATATCGTGAGTAAACCGAGAAAACTGGGTGCGCCCAAGACGTGGAATGCGAAGACTCACACACTTTGATCACGAATGAGCCACAGTCAATGAACCACATTTTGGATGAGAGTCATCGACGACTCACAATCTGCGGATAGCGGCAGACTGAGTTGGGCTCGAGCCAGGATTCGACCACTTACTATTATGAACTGGAGTGGGTATTGATTGTCAGGATATTAAATTGACAGAATGGAGGACTTGCGAACTGGGGGGATTCGGGGAGTGCAGTTTAGCGTCTACAACTGCGTTCACAGGGTATGACACGGATCTCTTACACACTAAGGGCACCGCATAAATATAATTCCCATGATAACAAATGCACAACACTCACTGTCTGCGTTGTGGACCTCGAGGAGAGGTCCCGTACACTAGCGCCAACCTTATCACGTTTGATATCAGAAGGTGTTCTATCTCACTCGAAAGGGTGGACTCACCGCAGAGCCTCGAATCAAGCCGGGTATGAGAGCCGCGAGGATCGCGATGAATAGTTTCATGCCAGAAGAGAATCAGTACGATGGGGGTTAATGGAGGGGTCAGGGGGCAAAATTCGCGTCCTGATAGTGCATCCCAAGCATCGCTAACCCCGATACTCGGTTCAGCGAGCGGAATCGGCCCATGGATGGATGCTATGAGACCCGAATCGGCTCGGGGAGCACTAGACACGAGGCGCGCGGCTACTTCCCTGTAAGGTCCTGGCATCCTGTAAGCGTCAGTGCGCTCATAGAACGTCCGGATATCCACGTCCAGCACAGATTATATCCCAGCTACAGCGCAGCGATAAGCGAGTCGTCCCATACTTCCATTCCCCGCGTGACACTTGTCGACAGAAGCCATGCACTGATGCAGCACAGATGATTGTTCATTCATGCATCGGTTCCGGTAAATGTTCCCTGCTGAAGAAGATACTCGTGTATCCTGTTTTCTATTCGGGCTAGTGAAAAATAAAATTATGTCGAGAGTCACGGATTGACCTGACCGGGTACGAGCATGCTGGCGTGAGCTGTATTCCGGTACCGTGCTGGAAATGTTTAAGATATATTGCTTCATTGATCACGACGAGGAGACAGCGGCACATATCGGTCGTGTAAAATGATTCAGAAATCTGACGTTTCCGCAGAAGACTTATCCACTGCTGCCAATCGCTCTTTTTCTTTCTCGATCTCCAACAAGTTCGCCGCAACAAACGCCTACAAAAAGGTCAGCTAACAAGATCGGGTGGAGATTGTAATTGAGTCTCGACCTGATTGAAATAATAGCCCGAGAGAGCTCCCGACCCTGGCGTGGCGGACATGAGCACATTATAGACGAAAAGATTGGGTGTCCTACCGACTCCGCTCAGAATCATTTGAGTACGACCGAAGCCCATGAATCTGGACCCTATCACCGCTAGTCCACATCGTGGGATTAGATTCCACGAACAAATCCGGACAATCAACGGTGCACACCTGATACCAGAGCTGCAGACATCCCGGCGAATATTGCGTCCCTCCTGGCCGCCTAGTAGAATTTTAATGGCAGTCGGACAGAATTTTAAGCTGGAAAGACCGAAATCGCTTGCTCGTGGGCATCTGCGGGGAGGGGCTTGCTCAGGTCGCGCTGGGCAACCTCCGGAGTCCTTAATCGCATTCGTTCCTGAGTAGGTGTACTTCTTGTAGAACCGGCGGGCGGTCGCGCCTCGCGACTCAGAGGTGGGCGATGGAGGGAAGAGAGCGGGTCACGCTGTGATGCGGGCCACGTGCTACTGTGAGCCTGTGGCGGACACGTGGCGCGCAGGTGCTCTTGTCTTTCTCTCCGTCTCTCCAAGGTTCTGAGTCTCTCCGGCCGACTGATCCTTCAAACAGTCCAATTCACTCCAAGGACTAGAAAAATATCCGCACTCCCAACCCGTAACTCGCCGTCACTCTTGAGTCAATCAAGAACTTTCCCATGCCAATATCCAGATTACTTGCGTCTACTCACGTTGGATTCACTCGAAGCTCTCTTGCTAGCCTCCCTCAACTTCCCCTTCCCTCATATGCTGCCAAAGAGCGCCCGCGTGCAACCATCAAAGCTCGGTGATATCAAGGTCAAAGCGAATTTCCTTTTTTCAGACAATTGTCCTTGTCCCACCTGCAAAGTGCCGCTCGGGCGCTGCCGCGTGGCAACACCTTCCTTAACGGCGTTTTTGCCCTACCAATCCGTCGAGTGGCTCAAACTTCCATGGGCCCGCGCACTGGCAAGCCTCCGCAAACATTGGACTTGTATAGCAGATTTCGACGCACTTAGGCGAACAATCCATCATCCTCTTCCAGGACCTTTTGGACGTCGCAGGAATCCTATAA